>JBAMBR010007207.1:0-25968 GCA_037044475.1 Zaprionus obscuricornis
GATCAGTCAACACCCTTTGGCGAAGCTTATGTATCCGCTGGCGGAATTGGACAACGTAATATTGAGTTTTACATTTTAGGCTATCTTACAGACTTCTGGAGCTGGGACGTTAAGGTCTATGGCATAAATTAGACAATTTTTTGCGAATTATTTAAAAAATAAATATTATCGTTCACGTGTAGAAAAATTTGCTTAATTTCATTTTTGGCATTGTTATCTTTAAATTTCACAATGAATATTTTTTAATTGGTTTTTTTTTTTTTAAATCGATAAGCCATAATTAATAGAATAAAATACGTATTGCTTAAAAATAGAATAAGATAGCAGTTTGCTAGTCATGGAAAGTAAATTAAAGTTTTATTACGTCGGCACATAAAAAAAAATTCATTTCACTTAATAATGTTTATCAAACACAAATGCTTATCAAAGAAATGTATCTTGACACTGTCATAAATGTTTCCAAACAAACAAGTCAATAACCCAAAAATAAAGTTTTATTTTAACTAACAGATATGCATTCTCTATGCGTATGTTTATTATATGCAACAGGTACATTTTAAGATTCAAAACATATGCAATTATCTGGCAACGCTTAAGTAGGAATGACTATCGATCGAATAAAATCGATAGGTTTCACAACATTTGTTGACAATTACTTGCAGAGTAGCATGGCGAATTTATTCTTTTGGAATAATTTTCAATTAAAAAAGCCGCCATTAATAACTTTACAAGTGAATGAAACGGGATTTGGTGAGTAGTATTATACATGTTTCACTACTGGCACATAATAATAAGCATTTAACTCTTAATAGCAAAGAATGTGTTTGTTAGCATTAACCGTTACCTGCAACAATTTTACGGCCCCGATGCTACAGAATTTAATCAGACCGCCGCACTATTAGGACGCCTAATGGCACGACGAAAGTATTCATTTCGCGGCATGCCAGGATTTCATGATGTCTGCAAATTAAATGCTGCACTCTGCCGGCTACTACGTCTCGATCTACCGCGTGAATTGGAATATTTTCGCAGTGCCTTGCCCGATGTCTGTGACGATGAAGTGTCCGGTGAGCTGCCAACACGAAGCAGCTTGGAATATGTCTTAGTGCGCATGATTAGCTTTTATCATTTGCATAAAAGAATTCGCGCATGTTGTGTTGCAGCAACCAGATATTTTCTGCCCATGCTACACAAGAATTACTTCATGGAGACGCTTACGCTGCTGTTAGCAGTAATGGGCAAAATAAATAAGCTCAGCGCATTGCAGGCCAACAGTTGTGCCACACTGTACAACAAGCTGCTGCCACAATGCGTCAACTTTCCACTGGTAGAGAAACATCAATTTCTTGGTGAAAATTGCCAACTGCCAAAGAAATTGGAACAGATTAAAATAATGCAACCAAGTCAAGTGACAGAGACTAATCCTGCAGCTGTAACACTCAACGTTCAAGCACCAACAGTGGTAACCAAAGTGGAAAAAGCTAAGAAAAAGGCTAAAAATGATGTAGGCCAGGCAATTAAACGCCAAGCTACGACAGCAGCAACAGAAACTGCTAGAAAAGAGACTGACTTTCAAATAAGTAACTTGAACAGCGTGGAAGATGTGAAACGTTTTATTGTACGTGAAACAAAAGCGCGTACAAACACACCCGACAGTTGTCTGACCAAAGCCATCAAGCATCATGAATGGCTGGCAGCAAAAACACTGTTCGAACGCAAGGTGCAGGCCAAGGAACAGACGAAAGCAATAAATATATTTCGTAAATTTATTGGTAGTAAAATATAATAACAATTACAATAGTTAAATTACAATGTCTTAAATGTCTTACAGTGGCGTTACTTGTCCCTCGGACAAGTGCATACGCGTAAGCTCCACAATACGCTGCTGAGGATGTAAATTTCGTTGCTGCAGATGATAAGAGAGAGAGAGAGATTAGCAGTTGCAATGCATTGCAGAAAACACTTTGCTTACCTTGACAAACTTCTTAAAGTTCTTGCGACCGTCATATTTATTGGTAACTGTTGCATCTGTTACATCATGCAGCCGCCCACTGACATTCAAGTTGCACATACGAATCTGTATAGAATCTTTAAGAGATTCCAACCATTCTTTTGTTTCAAGCTTATTATCACTATCGATTTCCTCTTTAATCTCAGTTTTAAGCTCATCTTTCAGTTCTGGCTTGATGTCTGCATGTAGCCCGCTACATGATAACCAGCCACTTATATTTACTTTCTTCACTTCCTTGCGTTGCTGCACAACGTATCTGGATTCCTTTCTAACAATGGGCACGATTCTAGGCTCTGTATTAATTAAATCCTGATTGTCAACACTATTCTCCTTATTCTGCTGCTTATTTTTTGCATTTGATTTAAAATTAAACATTCCACCATCATCTGAATTGTTGGGCGATTCTGTTCTATGATTCGATTTGGACTTTTTCTTGTTACCAAATTGAAATAGACTTTCAGGATCATCGCTGTCACTTTCATTAAGCTCTTTGAAACGCGGTCTTTTCACTGGCTGTGATGGTGCAGCTGCAGTTGGTTCACTGGGAACAGCAGCAGCATTCTGTGATTTTCCCATAAAATTACGTACACTAATTCTAGCCTTGCTACTGGTCGTAGGTTGCTCAGTTGTTTCAACAGTTGCTTTTGGCTGTGGAGATATGCGTGGCGCTCTTGATTTAAATTGAAAGTGTGCTTCCTCTTCTTCACTATCACTTTTTGCTGCATGCAATTTTTTTTTCTCTTGCAGCTGTGTACGCGGTGAACGTCGCGTTGGTGACTTTGGTTTTGCCACTGCTAGCTGCTGCTGCTGCTGCTCTTGCGGCTCTGGTTGAGGATTAGAACGCGTTGAACGTCTTGGTGCATCCACGGCAGTTGGTTTCTTCTTAACCAATTGTGAGATATTCATCAATTCTTCTTCATCTTCAAAGGGGAAATCTTCGGATTTCTTTTGCTCCTCCTCTACAGTAGCTTTACTTTTCTTTTTTAAATGCTTTTGAGCTTGCTCTTCCTCATCCGAAGAATCAACAATTATCGCAATTTTACGTTTTGGCTTCTCTTTATTTTCAACTGCTGCTGTTGTTGCCTTCTGCAACTTGGCTGGCTCTGGCATAGAGTTTTCCTCATCCGAAGAGGAATCCACAAATATGGCATTTCGTTTACGTTCTCGTGTCAAGACTCTCATTTTAGGTTTCTCTGATGGTGCTGTTGCTGATTCCTGTTGCTGCTGTTCGCTTTGATCATTGAGCGCATAGACTTCCGACTTGTGTGACTCGGGCACAACAAATTCAGATTCCGCTTTATTCGTATTCATTGCTCTCTCCGTCTGCTCTGTGTTATGTATAAGAATTGATGAATCCATTGATTCTGTTGTCGCCATTGAATTCTCAATCATTTTGTGTGCAGGATTACAAAATTTCTGCGTTGAGCAATGTAAAATTGCCAAACCAATTTCGTAATCTGGTATTAAACGTCGTCCAGATGTTTCCAAGAATTCTAAAATTATAAATAAATTATACAAAAATATTTAAAAAAAAATAATAATATAGAATATATTCAACCTTGCACACTGTGTATGGTTTCAGTTCCTTGGGATTGAGTTGTGGACACATATTGTACGACAATCACATTGCTGCGCGTAAGAAATAATTTTCGTACACCAGAATTCAGATCTTTACAGATGCCACCTGCTTTTTCTACCACTGAGCCAAACATATCAATGTGTTTCCTTGAACAGAAAACAAATGTTTTGCCAGCAAATAATTTTGTACGCTCTGGATGCCATTTAATGCTGGGCATATCTGCCGGCTGCACTGGCTCATAGTCTTCCGGCTTGGGCCAATCGTCAGATGTGTGTACGCGACGAGCAAATTTAACAAATTCACGCCAATAGCCAATGGTAACCAATGGCTTATTCTCGAGTAGAGCATGTAAAAGTTTTACAGTCACCGTAACATTATCCATCGTCAAATGAGAGCATTCATCAGTCCAAGCTGCAGACAGGCTACCACCCACTAAGCTTGTTAATTGGCTCAATTCTTCGACCTGGGAACGTGCTAATGATGATGGTGTTGTAATCAATTTCAGCTGCGACAATTGCCAAATATTCTTTTGTGCGCCAAGACGCAGCTTATCGCCGACTTGCATTGGAGCCGGCGTCTTGGCTGGCAGCTTCTTGTTATTGATATATGTGCCATATGTAGAGCCAAGATCTTCCACTGTTAGTGATTGATGCGAATCTGCACTGGGCAAATGCAAACGTACATGAGTGCGACTTATACTAAGATCTTCAGGCAAAATTAAATCTGTAGATAATCGACCTATTGTATAAATCGATTTGATTGGCATCAAAATGAACTTTGTCTTAACTGCAAATACAAATATCAAGTTATATGAATATGAAAAAAAAAAGAATTTTGTTTATTAAACGAACCATCATCCACTTTATTTAGCACAAACATATTTATTTACACAATTTAAATATGGAACGCAATTTCACAAGCAACATTGACATAAACAGCTGTTAACAGATTGTTGAATGACAAGCTAGCGCTGTTAAATTTTGGCGGCTCTGTTAAAATCAGTCTGTTAATAATTTAAATGCTTACTTAGAAATAAGTGCGTACTAGCCTTTAACAGCGTTAACAGGTGAATGGCAACCGGCTGTGTGCATTAGTTTTTCATATTGTTTACTTGCATTTGTTTTCTTTTGCTGTGCAGTTGAATTTTTTTTTTTTAAAGTGCATGTAAAAAGTAATAATTATTAGAAAAAAAATGGCGCATTTAACTGGCACACGTGTCAGTATGTTCAATGAATCGTTTCTCAACGACAATGAGCACGATTCGAATGCTGTGCTCATGGAGCTCGACAAAGGCCTCCGCAGTGCAAAACAAGGAATACAATGTGAAGCAATTGTACGATTTCCACGACTCTTTGAGAAATATCCATTTCCCATATTAATAAATTCATCATTTATTAAACTGGCCGAGTTCTTTGTGAGCGGTTCGAATCTGTTGCGTTTCTGGGTGTTGCGCGTCTGTCAACAAAGTGAGAATCATCTGGATAAAATTCTAAATATTGATAACTTTGTAAGACGCATATTTATGGTGATGCATTCAAATGATCCGGTGGCACGTGCTTTATTGCTACGCACACTGGGCGCAGTTTCACGTGTAATACCAGAGAAGCCACAGGTGCATCATGCTATTCGCCGAGCATTGGACAGTCACGATACCGTTGAGGTTGAAGCAGCAATCTATGCCAGCAGTTGCTTTGCCGCACAGTCCAGTTCTTTTGCCATTAGTATGTGTGCGAAAATCTCCGATATGATTGAATCACTACAAGTGCCAGTTCCAATGAAACTGCTACTCATCCCAGTGTTACGGCACATGCATCATGATGCCAAAACAGCGGCATTAGTGAGTAAATTATGTTTGGAACTGCTACCCAAATATCCAGCACAAAGCTTTGTTGTCGCCATTATCAATACACTGACGCAACTATCATCACGCACGCTTGTCGGTGTGCCGGGACAGCTAAATGTGCTGCTTGATTTCATGCAAGATCTGCGAACGCCAGTGCGCATACAAGTGTTACGCTCGTTCAATGATTTGGCCGGCAGGGAGAGTGTTAATGCTTGGCCCAAGACTGCAATTGGTACACTTATCTCCAAGTTTAATCTATGCATCAGTGGCTCCGAGCAGTTTCTCTTTCTATCCATATTGCTAAAGCTTAGCGAGTGTCCTTTGACATGTCAACAATTGCTAATCGAGCATCGCGAATCTTTGCTTAGAATTTGTGTGCAATGTCTCAGCAAATTGGATGATTATACCACAGTTACTCAGGCAATGGCACTGCTGGCAGCACTTGTTGCATTTGGTCTGAAAAAACAGGTGACACCTGTTGATGATATACTTGAAATGTTTAATCTGCACATGGAGGGTGTCTTGCTTACCACAGCACGTCGAGCTGAATGTACACGCGACTTGCGTCGTGTATTGGCCTATGGCATACGCATAACACAAGCAAATGCAGATTTTGGTGCACAATTCATTGCAATGGTGACCAATACATTGGGTGACAATGTCATTTATCCGCCTGCGAATGCGCAACTTATCTGTGAGGCATTAGTTGGTCTCTGTGAGCACTTTCAGCTTCGTAAATATGCATTCTCCACGGCTGAAGGCTTGGAGGATGATGCAGCTATGGAAACCGATGAACCAGCGCCACCTAAGGTAAGTAGAATCTTATGACAAACAGATTTCAATTAATTTTCTAATTAATTTCCTTTTTTCCAGGTGAATCCAATGATGGCACAATTACCATTGATTCTGTACAAGCTGAAAAAGGTTGCGGATAGCGATGAGGCGCCGCAACAGCAACGCACCGTAGAGATACTTAGTGCACTCGTCTGTCAAACAACAATGGGCTGTTATCTGCCATTGCAGGTCATCCAATGCTTTGAGAAATGCATTGAACGTGTCAACTGTTGGACATTGTATCGCATTGCACGCACTGCCAGTCGTTATGGGCATCATTATGTGGCAGCGCATATCTATACGAAAGTCTCGCAAATTGTTATCAGCGATCATATGCATTACTTTCTGGTTGCTCTAGCGCAAATTTCACAAGCCGAATGTATACTTAACTATGGTCTGGAGTATGTTTATATGCGTGATAATTATGCACCAAATGTGGCACCAGAACCGCTGATGCCACTTATAAAACGACTGGAAATGGCCAGTAATCTGTATCAGCAGGCATTGGCCAGCATGAGAGCCTGTTCGTCGCCACAACATCCATGCAGCTTTCAGTTGGAGTATCTTAAGATACGCGCACAATTCATGCAGACGTTGCATCTCGCTGTCACTGTTAAGAATGCGCAGGTGATTGTGCCACCTCCTGCTATAGCTGGCAGCTTGGCACAGAATTCACGCGACTATTTGCAAAAGTTTGGACATGTTACGAATCAGTTGCGCAAGTTGGTCAAGTCACTCAAAGCCTGCGAGGAGACATATGCACGACTCTACAAGTCATCCTTTGATGCGGATAATGTTACATTGGAATTCTTAGAATTGGCGGAATTTCAGTGTGCACTATTCTCGCATATTATTGAATCCGTTTGCTATGCTACGCCACCAGAGCCACCAGTTTTTCTGACCACTGGCAAACATCCGGAGACACGTTTCTTTGCTGCCAGTTGTCAGCGTATGGAATTAATGCAAAAGAATCTTCCACAAGAGCCACCAAATGCAAAGACCATTAGCAATAGACATTTGGATGTAATTATTGCACTGATAGAGATAATTACCAAGACGCCACTTTGCCTGCCGCGTTACTTCTTTCAGATACTGCAATCCACACAGATCAAGCTATCGGTTAGTCCACAGCCGCGTAGTGCCACAGAGCCTGTCATTGTGCAGTCGGGTAGCAATTTGGTTATCAAAGTGGAAGGTGTATTGCAGCACTTTAATAAGCTGGAGAAAAACTTTCGACGTGTGGATTCTGTGCAGTTGAGTCTCACATCACAACTGATGACGCCACGCCCTGTAAATGAGTTGATTAAGCCACCAAATAATGATACTGTTACACTTAATCAAATTGTTAAGCCACAACGTGATTTTCTGTCGGGCAGCTTTTTATTACCCATCTCAAGTGGCTGCCAGTTTCAAGTTACACTGGAAACATTTGTCATCGATGAGCATGGTATTACATGGTGTACGGGTCCGAAGAGTTCTATGGTAGTACGCGTATTAGATGATCCAACAAAACCAACATCAATGCCAGTGGCAAGTACTTCACAAACTGTGGGCCAAGCCAGGCGCTATTAAAATCACAAATCACTTTGATAATATTACAAATAAAATAGAAAAAAATAAAATAAAGAAAAACGTTTTTTTTTTAAATTCGAAATGAGCGCTAAATCGAAATATGACAATCTGGCAACATTGAATTGTTGTGAAAGTGACATAAGTGTCGGTCATTTTGTGTGAATGGCATTAACAGCTGTTTGAACACTTGCAATCGTATTCTCTGCTCAGTTAACTTTTCACGTTTATCGTTGCTGTAATAAACAATGCTAACTAAAAATTTATATACATATATTTTGATATAACATTTTGTACAAAGAAATGCGGGCGTGACGGCGAATAATATTTAAATGGAGTTTATATGGACGACAGGTAGCAAGCAGCAGAAGCACTAGTAGTTTAACATTTACATTTACAAATGCAGCTAATAACTGTAGCTAGCAAAGTGGTTCAGTTCTTGTTATTTGCTATGCCTTATGCTGCGAATGTGAATTTTAATTTTAATTAAAATCAATTAGGCGCGTCACACACACACACACACACACACACAAACACACACCAAATAAATAAATATATATATATATATATATATAATAAAATAGCGCACGCATCAATAGCTCCTCTCCCTCAAACATAACTACAACAGCAACAAGAACAACAACATCAGCAGCAGCAGCAGATATCAAAATTTATGTGTTTAACTCCCCAACATACACAGAGACTCAGCGATCCTCCAGCATTGAACGTTTTAAAACATATTCCGCGCTTTTAACCTGTGGTGCACAACCACAATCCATGGAAATAATTGCTCCAATTGGAAATAACAACAACAGCAGCAGCAGAGCAGCAGCCACAGTAGCATGGCACAATTTACGCTGTGAGTATAAAACTGTAAACATGGAAACATTTGGACATTTGTCTTCAATTCTAGAATCTACAAAAGAAATTTGTAGGCGACGGCCGATTTTTACTGTTTTTGCAGTTTAATCGTTGTCGTCGTCGTCGTTGCCGTTGCCGTTGCCTTTTGCTGTTGCTGAGGTCGGTTTTTTTTTTTGTGTTAATAGGAGACCTTTGTTTATCTATTGACGACATCGTGTTTCCGTGTATGACGGCGACGCGACACAACAACGCCTCGTAATATTATGCAAGTGAAATCGACGCTGTCGCCTACTAATACAACATAATAATATCTACTTATGTAGATAGACTTGCAGACGACAATTTTTATACCCGGTACCCTTAAGGGGAGGGGGAGGGGGGTTACCTAGAGGTATAATGACTTTGTAACATTAGAAAATGTATGTAACGCTCATAAAGAGGCACGAACGTCCAGATAAAGTATATATATATTTTTGCTGAGAATCATTAGACGAGTTTGTTGAACCTTCACAGTCTGTCTGTAAGTCCTAGATCATGGAACACATGGATCTTAGGGATTATAACAGCTAGAGACTTAATTATGCTTGTATTAGTTGCAAGGAGTTTAAGTTTTTTTTGAATTTTTTGCCACTCCCCCCTCTGCCTGCAATTTGGCCTAGATCGGATTATAAACATGGAAGTTATAAAGCTTTCAATATTTTTTTGGCAACCAGGTACCGAGTATTATATAGTCGTGCACAGTCGACTGTAGCTATCTTACTTGTTTTTCCGTAGATTCGTGTTTGTGGTATAATACATTTTAAAATTAACCATTGCATATAATATACATTCATATATATATAAACATATATAAATATATATATGTATATATCTATTCTTTGATTATATTCTCTTTGGATTGGGGCCTCTTTCTATTTCTTTTCTATTTCTTTTCTTTTTTTTTTTTTGTATATATATTTTTTTTATTATTTTGGGGGGAGAACTTCATTAGCTACAATAAACACAATGCGCCGCCCAACAACGATATCATTACGCGGGTCGACTGTGATTGTGATCATGTTCCACTTTGTTCAATTAACGATGTACAGTTAAGATTTCTTGTGCCTGATGACCTGACCGAGGTAAGTATGCGCCATATAAATATATATATATATATATATATGATATATATTTTTGGCAAAATTTTATGTATCGTTTTTTATTGGCTATTAAATGAATTAGAAAAAATAAATAAATGAATATATTTTTTTGGGATTACAGGTGCGAACATTGTGCCAAGAATGGTTTCCCATTGACTATCCACTTTCATGGTACGAGGATATTACCTCAAGCACACGATTCTTTGCGCTAGCCGCTGTATATAATCTGGCCATAATTGGTTTAATTGTTGCTGAAATCAAACCGTATCGAAATGTTAATAAGGAGGTAATAGCCAATATCAGTGATAGTGATGAGTTTTACACCAGCCTGAGAGGTTTTCCCATGCAGGACAAAGGCATATTGCCCGACTCGATGGGACGTACTGCTGATGTTGGTTACATATTATCATTGGGTGTCCATCGTTCGCATCGTCGGAATGGCATTGGTTCGCTACTCTTGGACGCTCTGATGAATCATTTAACGACTATCGAGAGACATACGGTTAAGGCCATATTCCTGCATACGCTGACTACAAATCAACCTGCCATATTTTTCTATGAGAAGAGAAGGTAAGGTGTAATACACATCATAGGATCTTATAAGATCTTTTAGCGTGTCTTTAGCTAATTAAAAGCATGTTGTTTTTTTCTTATTTTTTATATACATATATTATTTATCTATTTATAGATTTACGCTACATTCATTTCTGCCGTATTATTATAATATACGTGGCAAGGGCAAGGATGGTTTCACCTATGTTACCTATATAAATGGCGGTCATCCACCTTGGACATTATTATATCCTTTTATATATAAAATTCTTTATTGCTTTGCTGCGTGTCTATTTTTATTTATTATTTCATTATACTTTTGGTTGCCTTAACTCTTTTACCCACACAGATCATTTTAAGCACTATGCTTCTAAATTGCGTCACACTGGTAGCCTTTGTGTATGGATTGCGGCACGTGTACAGCATGTGGTACGTTGGTTCTACCATAAGCTACTAACACGTTTCAATGTTATCGAATGAACCAAAAATCAAAACAAAGAAACAAATGAATTAATGGACTGCAACATCGCACCGCATCAGCCTCAGCATCAGCCTCAATAAGCAATTATCACCTTAGAAATTCTTCAATACTACTTCTTCCATGTCGTCGTCGTGTGTGTCGTGTCGTTCGTATCGTGTCGTCAGTGAAGTAAAAAATGAAGATTTTTTTTTGTATGATAAATGTGTTCCACATCATATATATATATATATATATATACTAATACTAATACTATGTAATGCATATATTCCATTTGTTAACAATCATCAACTTGTTAAGCACATCTGCATCAGCATTAGCATCAGCTAAATAGCATCTACATCAAGTATTTCAACTACTTGTTGAAATCAAAAAAAAAAACTATATATAAAATTCATCGTTTTTTATACCAGAGAAAAAAAAAAACAAAAAAAAAATGAAGATAAACAAAGGAGAAAAAAAAAATATTGTTGGAAATTGTAAAATAGTCTTATATTAAAATATGTATTATTACATTTTTAAAATATTTGTTCACTGCTGTAAATAGTTGTCAAACATGTTTTATTTTTATTTAACAAATGCTGTACAAGTAATAATCTATAGCTCAAGTGATTTTTTATACGTTCTTTTATATTATCGTATTATCATTTTATTTTTAATTCTTTCTGTTTTAAATCAATAATTGTAATTTTTTTTTGTTTTGTATGTAATTTTAATGTCCTTTAATATCCTTTAGTTTTTTTTTTATTTTCCTATTATTTTTTACGCACAAGACACAGTCAGTTTATTTTATTCAATTTAGCCAAAAGACAAATACAAAAAAAAAAATAATAATAAATAAACAAAGATAATTGCTTTACCATTAATTTATGAAAACATTACGAAATAGCTTTGAGTACTGAAAAAAAGTAAACGAAAACGAAACGAATAGTTATAAAAAGTAAACTTACATATGCATAAAAAACAACACGTTATAAACACAAATCCCTTAAATATTATTTCTTAAAATATGTTCGCTGTCTCTTTATATATATAAACATAGTATTTTGTAAAAGTATTTTAATGCAAAATGTTTCACAGCCGATTCATATTATTTTAGACACAATTTACTTAGCAAATTGTAATATTTTTAAAATAAAATTAAAAAAAAAAAAACAATAACTTGTAAAGTTACAAAGTTAAAAAAAAAAAACATTTGAATTTGACTTTGACTTTTATTTACTTTTCGATTGTCAAGCAAAATCTACATAAGCTTGTATTTTCCTAATGTAAAGTTTAACATTTCTATTATGTGGAGCTATTGCTGTTAAGTCTAACATTTACATTTTCAGCCATCTGGCAACGCCAAATTTGTGAACTAGACCTGCACAAATATCGGTGTAAACGATATTTTTAGTTCCTTGCCATTGTGAACTATTTAGTAGGTGAGGAACTCAACGTCAATTTAGTGGCATAAATTCGTCGATACATTATTACAAAAATGTTCTCTAGAGCCGCATTGCTAACAGGTAAAATAGAAAATTGTAAAATCAACATAATATAACTTTAATTGAACACTTTTCGTCTGCTGTGCATGTGAAACTAACTTTGCAAGGCGACCGTGAAAATTGTTACGGCACCGCACAGAAATCAGCCATCGTGGTTTATGTAATCACAGCGTACATTCGCAATGGAAACATCAGAATTTATTTTTTATTTTTTGCATATATTAGAATGTTATGTGCTGTGAAAGAAAGTTATTATTAAATTTGTTAATATTTTGCAGCCCAACGTCCATTGAGCTTGGCTGCCACTCGGTCAGCTGCTGCTGCTGCCGCACAGCCAGCCAGTGGTGCCGTTGAGCGCCGTCAGCGCCCCGAACATCCCGGCAAGGTGCGCTTGGGCTTCATTCCAGAGGAATGGTTCCAGTTCTTCTATAACAAGACTGGTGTCACTGGACCTTACACATTTGGCGTTGGTCTGATCACCTATCTATGCTCCAAGGAAATCTATGTCATGGAGCATGAATACTACAGCGGTCTCTCCCTTGGTATCATGGCCATTGTTGCTGTCAAGAAACTTGGACCAGTTATTGCTAAGTGGGCAGATAGCGAAATCGATGTAAGCATACAAAAAAAAACAAAAACCAAATTGATTTAATCTCACTTTACATTTGTAAACTCTAATAGAAAATTGAAGGCGAGTGGAAACAAGGCCGCGAAGCTGAGCTTAAATTTCTCGCCGATGCCATTGAAGCCGAGAAGAAGGAACAATGGCGCGCCGATGGTGCTCTCATGCTAATGGAAGCCAAAAAGGAGAACATTGCCCTTCAATTGGAGGCTGCTTTCCGTGAACGCGCTATGAATGTCTACTCGGAAGTCAAGCGTCGCTTGGACTATCAAGTTGAATGCCGTCACGTTGAGCGTCGTCTCAGCCAAAAGCATATGGTCAACTGGATTGTGGCCAATGTATTGTCCAGCATTTCGCCCCAACAGGAGAAGGAAACGTTGAACAAGTGCATCGGTGATTTGAGCGCCTTGGCTCTGCGTGTTAAGGAAGCTCGCTAAAACAAAGACGACTCGAGTTTTTTTTTAGTTGTTAATTTGTAAATGAAACAAAACAAATGCAAGAGACGCAAGTAAAATCTTATTCGGATAAATCACAGAAACATAGTTAAACGTGTGTAACTCTATACAAAACAATAATTTGTCAACATGTCTTGGTAACAAAAGTAATTTAACGAAATGTCTGAAAAAATAAGTTAACAAGTTTTTCTCCTTTTTTTTGTTCAATTTTATAGACAGAATCTTGTAATATTAATATTAAGTTTCACTTTCTTGAGAATTAATTTCCACATTCTGTGTACTCTACTGCCCTTCAAATACTGTTATAACATCTACTATACGTTCATCCCATGGTCTGCGCACACAGTAATCAAACTTGGTTACCACACATAGCGGTTGCTCGCCATTATAGTAGCCGCTGTCCTGACGCAAGTAATTGATGTGCCTGGCCAGCAGCCAACGTTCCAATTGTTCATAACAGGAACATTGCCATGGATTACCCTCAATAGCAATCTGCCTAAGATTGGGCAACATATCATTTAAATCTGGTAAAAATGTCAATTTATTGTTATCAATATGCAAATCATGAATGCTGCTCAAGCTCTGCAGAATTTGTGTATGAATTTCCTCAAAATAATTGTATGCCAAATGTAAAGTGTGCAGAGTTTTTAATGTTGCAAATAAGTTAACATGCAATTTAAGCATACCATTGTTATTTAGCTCTAAATATTGCAATTGTGGCATTGCAGCAAAGCTCAATTCATGCAATTGCTTTAAACTGTTATAGCTAAGCTTGAGCTGCTGCAAGTGTTGCATGTTCCTAAATGTATCGACATGCAGATGTTCAAGATTATTGTGTGACAAATCCAATGTCTGCAATTCTTGCAGCATAGCAAAACAATTTGGTTTTATCTCAGCAATATCATTTTCCTGCAGATTAAGTATACGCAACGTTTGCAGGCCAGCAAAATGTTGTGCATTAAGCTGCACTAAACTATTATGCGATAAGTTTAAAATTTGCAGTTTATCAAACAAATGAAATTGATTTTCCATTAGCTGTGAAATATTATTGGATGACAGATCCAAATGTTGCAGTGCATATGATTTGCCTGACGCACCAAAGGCTTGTGGAGGAAATATTTGTAGCTCATTATTTGAGAGATTTAATATTTGCAATTGCTGCAATGTTGCAAATGCATTGTCTGCCACACCGCTAACTTCACTGCCAGAGATTTGCAAATCTTGCAGTGCTGGCAAACCGCTAAAAACATTGGCAGGCCACTTTTAAGTAAAAGAAAAAATTTGCAGGGTATTTGTAAGTCGAGCAAATGGAAAATATTCATAACTTACCTGATTCAGCTGATTATTGTTAAGACTAAGCTTCAACAATTTGGAACAATTGCCAAGCTTAAGCTGCATCAACTCATTGCCATCAAGCAGCAGCTGCTGCAACTGTGGCATGTCTGGCAGTTCAATATGTTGCAAGGCATTATATGAGAAATTTGCATAAATCAATTGCTGTAGCTTATGAAATAAATCTTTGCTCAGTGACGTCAGAGCATTATAGCTAGCATCAAGCAATTGTAGCTCTGAGTGTGCAGCAAAATGTTGACTCATAAGTGCTTCAAGGGAACAATTGCTAATGTTAAGCTGCTGCAATTGTGGCAGCATTGAGAAGCCAAGAGATGCTAGCTTCAAATGATCTTGCATCTGAGAAACATCCAAAACAAGCAAGTTGCTCAAATTCGTTGCTGTGAGATAGAAAGAGCGAGGCATGAAGCGCAAGTGGCAGTAGGTTGGCCAGCACTTACCTGTAGCTAGTGATAAATCAGTATCTACATTTCGTATGCTTAAACTTTGGCAAGTGTCTATGTCAAAATTCTGTAAATTAATTAATTCCTGCAGATAGCCTAGCTCGCCGCATTCACAGTGGCGTGCAACATGCGTCACACAGTGCTGTGCATTGATAGTGGTAAAATCTATAGCAGAGATCAGCCAGATAATTGGCCAAGTTAAGAACAACATTTCAGTTCAATTGCACAGCGTAAACTGAGACGAGAGAATGTCGTAAAAATAAAAAAGAAAAATGTTGTTGAACATATGGAAGACGCGATACACTTAAACGAAGAGTTTTTCAATTTTTTTACTGATCATGGCTATGGCAGCTATATGATATCGTATATCAATTTATATGATATCAATTTTATATGAGAAATTTAAGTCGTCATTAAACACAAATTCTGTAAGTTTCAGCTTAATAAACAAAATTGGTTTTCATACAAAAATTTCATTTTCGAGCGGATCGTATTTTTATTTTCTGCATGAAATATCAGGCGAACAGAAATTAACAGCCAGCAGCTTCATGTAACATATTAACAGCGCAATGTAAACTAACAGATTTATGTATATTAAAAGAGTTATGTATATTAACAGCTTGTTGTAAATTAACAGTGCTGCTTACTTTAACATTTTAACATGTACAGCTGCTTGCTGTTAACTTCTGTTCACCTGATATTTCGTTGATGATTTTGATATGTTTGCCGCTGACATGATCTGAATTTTTTTTTTTGCACTTTTAATGGTAACGGAAATTTAAATACTTTCTCATAATGGGAAATTGTTTGACTGAATAAAATAATAAAAAAATGATCTGTAAATTATTATTATAATAATATAAAAAATACTATTGCATCTGCCACAACTTGTTATATATGTTACAAACTTCTGGCCAAAATAAATATACTCTCGGCAAGTATATGAAAAACGAATCAAGTTTAAACAAAGTCCGGTTTTTGGTTTAACGTTCGCTGGAAATTCTTTACAGTGGCTGCAAAAAAAATTGTTAAGAAAGTAAACACAAAGCAAAAACTCTTGGCAATTGTTTTTTTTGTTTTTCTATATATAGTTAACTGTTTGTTTTTTTTTTTTTTTTTGTTTTTAATAAGCTTAGCAATGTTTATAATAATTGTATTTATTTATAAATATATTTATATTTATATATTATTTTAATATAATATTTTTCATCTTCTACTTCTTGTTGTTGTTGCATAATTACGCATAATTTATTTATTGTGCTCTCAGAGAAAAAAAAACGAAATTTTTGTTTTTTTTTTAGACTATTTTTATGCATAATATTTTGTAGCATCATTTTTTTCTTTATGTAAGTTAAAAACTATTGAATATTTTATTTTTTTTATATAGTCTAAATACTATATAGAGTAACGTATATCGTATACTATAATACAGTGATAATAATCAATAATGTATATTAAAAATAATAATTACAGAAAAAAATAACTAAAACTTAAACTTAATAAATTAAATAACATAATTAACAATTATTGTATTAGTTTAAACATTTTTTGTTTTTGTTTTTTTCAAGTGTGACAATTGATAAATATAAATTAATCAAAAATCTATATATTCACTAATTGAAGGAGTATAATATATATATTTATATATAATAATTCTGTTAATTTTGGTAAGACTTTAAATCTAGAATTTATAATAATTATATTTAAGCTTAATTTTAATAGAATTTAAATGTTTTGCTGCAACAGCCAAAGACTTGTGCGCACTGAATAAACTGGATATATATATATATAGTATATATTACTATATATGTTATTGTTATTGTTGTTGTTTTTGTTGTGTATATAGTAGAAGTACAGTGGTAACTTGTGTGTAGGTATCTAAAGTCAGACTATAGTTACGGTTGGGTTTGTCATCTTGTTGCTGTTGTATAACGGCTGATAATGATGATGATGATGATGATGATGGTGCTGCTGCTGCTGTTGATGCGAATGTTGCTGCGTGCCCTGACCGTTGCTCTGGCAGCTACCATTCAGGAAGCGTTTCTTAATGCCATTCGCCTGCTGCTGCTGCTGCTGCTGTGACGCTCGATGCTGCTGCTGCTGCTGCTGTTGTGTCTTGTGGCAATTGCCGTTTGGTAATGGCAACGCATCACCTATAAGCGTTATACGCACTGGTTTATGTGCAACAGCAGCTGCAGTAGCAGCAGTCACTGTTGTTGTGGACATAGGCGTGTCCGTTGTTGGCATCTCGGTGGCATCCCAACCGATGGAAGCACGACGCGGATATGCAGCAGCTGCCAACTGTTGATTGTAATTTGTCAACGTTGTCGAAATTATTGTATGACGACGTGTCTGGCTTAGAGCACGGCAATTGTTGTTGTTGTTGTTACTGCTACTGTTGTTGTTGTTGTTGGTGCTGTGGCCATTGCATGGCTGTTGCGGCGGCTGCTGCTGCTGGTGGCGTATGATTGTTGTAGCAGCCAATGTGGAATCATTGCATTGCAAATGGTGCAGCGTTGGAAAATGCGTCGTGTAACTTGTGTATTCAGGTTTACTTCTGTGGGCAAATAAATAAATATAAATAATATATTTATACATATTTATAAATTAGGTAAATAAAAATTGTTTGTTGTATTTTTGCATATGCTGTGAGCATGCAACAAGTTTGTGTTAATTCTTTACATTTACTAGGCAACAAATTTTCTCAAGTGCATGTCAAATAGCGCTGCTAATTTCAATTTTATTTTTCATTTACATTTCTTTATAATTTTTTTTTTACATTTATAATTGTGACGCGCAATTTTAAAGTTCTTTGTCAGCTTGTTCATAGTTAATCAAGTTGGCAACGCTTAAATCTGCAGTTGGCAAATCAATTAGATAAATAGACAAAACGCGTTTGAAAATTAGTAAATTCTATGCACTTTTGCGTTGGCAATGCTGCCAAGGATCATTACAATTTTGATTTTAGCTGGCAACATTGCCATGTTAATCGCCATTTGGTATGCACTTGAGAAAATATTGTATTCTTTTTTTTTTTGTTTAGTTTTGTTAAACAGCTTTACCTGAAGATTCTATTTAATTGCCGCATGCAATTAAAATAGTTGACAAAAACAGTGTTAAGTGTCGTCAGGCAACAAATTTTATGCTTATAGCTAGGGATTTCACTTATTGGTATATTTTTTTTATACATATTATAGTTTTTTTTTAGTATTTTTTTTGTTTTGTCATTTGTATTTTATACAGTTAAAGCTATTAGTAGGAATCGTATGTGTATGTGTGTGTGTATTTAGTATACATTTGTATGTATGTAGTAAATGAGCTTAGTCGAATTCAGGTGCAATTAGTACAATTATCCAAACAGTTATAACTTAAGTGTAGTATACATAATAGATTGATCGCACATAGCACTATAATTGCCAATATGAAATCACAAAATAATACCTGTTGCTCCCCAAACTGTAGTCTACTTTGAAACATAGAGGTAGCAGCATTTGTTTTTTTGTTGTTTTTTTTTTTTTGTTTTGTGGATGGTAAGTTGTTGTGGGGTAAGTTGAAAATGTGGTTAATCAATTGTTAAAGATACGAATAGTTAGGCAATGAGCACAAGCTATAAATGCAACACCCGCTGCCGTTGGCAATTGCAAACTGCAAACAGCAAGTTGCAACGGCAATTGCAATTGCTGCAGCTATTGTTGTTTTTGTTTTTGTTATGGCTGTTGTTGTGGCAGCTACTTGTTGAATTGTTGCCCCAATTAGGCTGCTGCTATTACAATTTGTGGCCATTAACGTCAAGTGGCCAACAAAATTTGCATGCCACACCGTGAGACGACGCCGCAAGCGCACAATTCAAAGCCAGCGGCGCATGAAGTCAAACAGCTGACAGCTGAAACGTTGCCACCACAACAACAATAACAAAAACAACAACAAGAGCTTACTATACTATATGCACAGCCAACAGGCAACAGTTTTGTATACATTTTGTATATATTATCATAAATAAATCAAATAAAAATAATAATAATAATAATATATAAATAAATAAATAAATAAAATCAATAAATAATTATTATAAATGTAATGGAAAATGTTCGTTTTGCCTACCTGGACAAACCCTCCGCACCAATGGCAAGTGGTCGTGTCTGTGAAAGTGGAATTGGAATTGTTGAAAGCTTTCGGTTAGTCAATTGTTGTGCACAAATAAACACATAGCGAGAGCGCAAGATCACGAGAGCACGAGAGAGCGAGCGATGAAGAGAGTGTGAGAAAAATAAATATGTATGAAACTTACACGTTCCGTTTGGGTCGCCATGCTAATACGTTCCTTGTTGGCCACATCGCCGTTAACGCCACTCGCCTGACGCTTCTCAGCCTCCAGCTGTTCGATAAGATCACGCTGCAATCGTATAGTGCGATCACGATCATCAACTTGACCCTGGTTTAAGAAACGCGCAATACAATTGTTCAAATCAGTTTCATTTCGTAAGTTTCATTTTTTTTTTCCTCTATTGTACAAAATATATATACTATATATATATATGTAGATAATTCATGTTTACAAAACTAAGCCAGAGAGTGTTCAAAAATTTGCAAGGCAAATGGACAAAAAAAAAAAAAACTTGCAGAAATTATTTTGTATATATTCATTATGTTTCAATTGTTTTGTTTTTTATGCATTTAACATACATACAAAAAAAAACATGCTCCAAATTACGAAAAAAACAAACCACAAAACTTGTTTATAATTATGTTATAATTTTGTTGTGAAGTAACACTCTTTGCAATCTGCAAATGTTAGGAAAATTTGATAAAAAAACAATGCAAGCGTGTTTCACTTTCAATTGTTTCAAGCAAGCATTAAGCTGTAGCTAGAATTGTCTTTAGGAACAGTTGTCAAACTGTTCTCAGTTGTTGAGAGTGTGTTTACATTTTACATGCGCAATTGTTTTCCAATTGGATTACAAGTTTTCTAGTTAGCAGCAACTTGGAGCATGAATTTAATAACACTTAAAAAAAAAAAAATAAAGGCAGCTAATATTTTCGTATTGTTTTCTTTTGTGTAGAGAAAATGAGTGCAGTTTCATTTTGGAATATTTGTTCGTTCAGATCAATATATCAAGCTATAACTATTATTGTATTATATATACAAAAGACATAAGATAAAAAAGATATTTATAGAGTTGAAGCATAGCTTTTGTATATGTTTGTGTTCTATATAAGGTAAATATATATTTTTGTATTTTCTTTACAATGTTAACATGCTAATATCTAGATGTAGAACACAACAACAACAATAACAAGTAGCGAAAAAAATGCAAATAGTTATCGATAAAATTACAGATAGAGACAGAGAGAGAGAGAGGTAGATAGAGTATAATTGTATAACTGTAAAAGAAAATTGTTCCACTGGAATGACTGCATCATCGTTATTTATTCGTTTCGTTATTTTTGAAAGTAAAGCGATAAAGAAATTTTTTTTCTTATGATTACTCTCAGACTTGAATTTTATGTTAAAAATTTATGTTTTTTTCTGTTTCTGATTCTGTTTTTGTTACTGTTTCTGTTTATGTGTCTGTATGTTGTATGGCTAAAAGAAAACGAGCAAAACAGCAAATGCAGCAAATGGAACGTGCAAAGTACCTGAAGGTAAACAACCTGTCTACGTAAATCCGTTAATTCCTGCAATGGATCCTCTGTTGTTGATGATGTTAAACTTGCCAAATCGATATCATTCAACTGTTTGCTATCCAAACCACATGCCGCAAATAGTTGCACATTGTCATTCTCAAATGGATTCAAGGTTTCCGTCTGCAAAATGTATATAAAGAAGTAGAAAAAGTAGAAAAATTGCCATGAATCATTTATACATGAAAATGAGATGCAGATAAATAAGGAAAGATGAAGATGAAGTAAGAGTTGTTGTAAGAGTGAAAGAGAAAGCAAAACCTACCCGCTTTAAATCAAAATCAGCTTCCTGTGCGATGGTGCAAAGAAAATAACAAACAACAACAAAAATTGTAATGTGAGTGTTTCGTGTGGCATGTGGCATATGACATGTAGCAAGTGCATAGTAAATAAATAAAGAAAACAAATTTACAAAAATTGAATATGCAGAGAAATCGAAGAGTTATTTCACATACCTCTTGTAGAATGCGACGTAGTCGCAGCAATTGCTTCTTGAACTGCAGCACATCCTGAATCATGGCATTCCTAAAGGATTTGTCATACAACATTAGATCGTCCGATGAGCTATGCAGCTCCGTATTGCTACCGTTGCCCGTTGCACGTCTTGAACTTGATGCTGTCGCCGTTAGCGGACGATGTTGCTGCTGTTGTTGTTGGCGCGGCTGCTGATGTTGCTGCTGTTGCTGTTGGCGACAACGTTGTAAACTTGATGTTGATGAGGCGGTTGAGGCACGCGATGCGGTTGTGCTACGTTTACGCCCAGAGGCGCCACTGTGTGTTGAACGTAAACTTGTATCGGAATCGTTGCCAGCAATTTGCTGTTGATCCTGCAGCCGCGAGCGATTCAACAATCGTGTGGCACGTGCAGGCAACTTGGCGCTGTAAGCAAAAATAGAAAAAAAATTTTAAAAATTATTATTTGTGTCATGACAAAACGACAAAGTGCAAAGCTGCAACCTGAGATATGTGGCATTTGCTGTTGGTGCACTAGTTGCCACAAAACTTGGCATATAATGTTGAAAATGCAGCAAATGTTGCCTATGGCTATGACTATGCGCTTGGGCGTGGACGGTGGCATGCTGACTGCAATTGTTATTCAGCTGCTTAATGCCCATCGGCGAACTGTTGCGTAGTCTTGTTGTTGTTGCCAATGTTTGTGTATGCAACGTTGCCTGCGGGCCACTAAGAAAACGATTCTCCGATGTCTTTAAATCTGTGCGTACACGACGCACACAGCCAGGTGATGATGCTGCTGCTGCTGTTGCACTTGTGGACATGTTTGTTGTTCTTGCCACTAAAGTAACACTTGAACTAAGAGTTGCGTTTCATCTTTTCGCTTTTCTATGTTTTGTTGGCAGGACATTTAGACATTAGGACAGCGATGACACAATCGTGACATGCGCAGTGTAACAAACAGCTGAGTGAATTAACAATTTAGCGGAGACTAGTGTAGAGAGAGAAACTGTTCCTCTAAGTGTGTGTGTAGACTTCAGCAGCAGCGTAGAGGAGGGGGGGGGGAAGGTTTGGCGGTGTTGCGTTTTAATTAACTTGAACGCAATGAAAGTAAAATGCCATCCATTGATTAGCTGGGCCCCCAAGACTACCCCTTCCTTTACTCTCTACTCTCCACCTCTGCACGCCTCATCAAACTATACAAAAAGTGTGCGGCTGTCAATGCGCAATTAATTGCGTCGGAGCTACATGCTGGGAAGCTGCTGCTGCTCCACACGGCGCTGGCTAATGTCGGTTACGTGGTGGAAATAAATCTACAACACGATGGAAAATATGTTGCTGCTTGCTGCTTGTTGTTGTTGTTGCTGGTGAAAGTCATCTGTTGCGTGTTGCAGCAGCAGCAGCAGTTACAAAGGCTGCTAGACTGACGAAGTAAGGGGGGAAGTGTTGTATTGGGGGAAGGAGGGGGGGAAGGGGCCAGGTAGCAGATTACATGTCTTACACATGCGCGTTGTTAAAAATATTTCATGGTATAATTTATACAAACTGTTGAAAATGCTCAACAAATACTTGATAAATATTCAATAAATGCGACAGCAACAACATGAACAACAGCAACAACAGCAACAGCAACAACAGCAATAGCAGCACCAACAACAACAACAACAACAACAGCAACAACAACAATTACTAATGCTACTACTATTAATACTATTACTACTACTACTCATAATCATCCTATTATTTTTGTATAACAATTTTACTAATATTTTTACTGATTTATTTTAAGTCATATTTCTACTACGTTTTTTACTACTTTTTTTTTCTACTACTCTTTCTACTGCTGTATTATTTGTATTTTTTTTATTCTGTTACTTTTACTCGTATTTCTTTTTATTATTATTATTTATTTATTTTTTCAAATTTTTTACTTTTATTTTTTCGGCTTATTTTGCTGCTTTTTCTACTACTATATTTCTGCTACTATTTTTCTATCACAATTTTCTATTCTATTTTTTCTACTATTATTTTTAATACTCTTTTTACTACTATTTCTAATTTTATTTTTTTTCCTAATTTTTCTACTACTATTTCTACTACTATTTCTACAATTATTTTTGCTATTTTTCTACTACTATTTTCTACTGCCTTACTATTTCTATTACTTTTTCTACTATCATTTCTACTACTTTTTCTAAAATTATTTTTGTTTTTTTCTACTACTATTTTCTACCATCTTAATATTTCCATTAATTTTTCTATTAATATATCAACTACTATTTCTACTACTATTTCCACTACTATTTCTTCTATTATTTTTGTTAATTTTTGTACTATCTTACTATTTTTATTACTTTTTCTGCTACCATTTCTACTACTTTTTCTACTACTATTTTTTATTACCACCTCACTCTTGCAACTTATGCTAATATAGCTTAAAGCACTTGAGGTTTTTGGTTCCAGGTCGCATCCTAAGTAAATAACTTAATATCTTTATGGCCAATTGGCACGAAACAAAAATTGTTTTTATTTTATTTCATTTTATTACTGTTACTGTTTCTTCTTCTTCTTTTTTCTTTTTTTTTTTGCAATTCAATTCGACTTTCACAGTAGCAGCAGCAGAAGCAGCAGCAGCAATAGCAGCAGCAGCAGTAGAAATTAATTAGTTTTTTGACTTGAGAAAACATAAATAATAAATACTTTGAACGCACAGACAAAAAAAAAATAGAAAAAAAAAGCAAAAGTGATACGTAATTGTGCAGAAAGACCAAAAGAAATAAAAGTGAGAAAAAAAAACTAGAGCAAAATGCTGAAAAAATGTAAAGCATTTAAACTTGTAATTCATACAATTTACAGTTAAACAGAAGATTGGCTATAGAATTGGCTTAAAGACATTTTAGCCTATAATAAACATACATTCAGGTTGATGTTCTCTTTCTTTAGCTTTTTGTTAACATTTTCGCAGCATTTTTTGTGGCAAGTTTAATAGGTTGACATTCTTTGGCGAATGAAATTAGAAGGTTTAGAAAGCCTGAAAGCAAAAATATTGCGAAAAACTATGCAGAAAGAGAGAGAGAGAGAAAAAGAGAGAAAGAGGGCGGAGGAATGCCAGTGTGCCTGTTAAGAATTTGCTGCTATAAAGCATTATCATGTTGGGGTTAAGTACTTAAAGACTTGGGCGTTATGAAAGTTGTGCTTAAAGGCTTTTAAACTTACAGAGAGAGAGAGAGAGAGAGAGAGAGAGAGAGAGTAGATCTTAGTTAGGAAATAAAGTAAAACATTAGAAAACAAATTTGAAAACTACTTAAACATGAACTGAGTCTTGAAAATTAAAGAAACTTAAGAACTCGAAAAGTTCCGAAGAATCGAAAATATTTTATAATACCAAAAATTTGGAAAACATGAGTGAGAGTTTGAGAGAGAGAGAGAGTAGATCTTAGTTGGGAAATAAAGTAAAACATTAGAAAACAAATTTGAAAAATATTTAAACATAAACTGAGTCTTAAAAATTAAAGATGCTCAAGAGCTCAAAAAGTTCCGATGAATCGAAAATATTTTAAAATAACAAAAATTTTGAAAACACTTTCTAATGAGAAAACTTGAAAAATCTCAAGAATCTCAAGAACTGAAACAATGCTAAAAATAATTTTCCAAAATATTGAAAATAATTTAAAATATATTTATTGCAACATCTCAAGATCTTATGGAATCTGTACAAAATTTTTACAAAAATATTTCAAAATTTGATAACAACAAATTCTCAAGAATTATAAGAATAAGAAATATTTAAAAATATTTTCAATTATATTGAAAGCGAAATGAAGCTTAAAGAACTTTAGACTGTCAAGAACTTTACAAATTCTTAGATATAAAAATCATTTAAAAATATATTTAAGCCATAAAAAAAGCAATGAGCAGTGCAACATTTCAAGATCTTAAAAGTTCAAAAGCAAAGGTTAATATTTAACTACTTTCACGCTAATGATATGACTATGAAATGTTGTTGTTGTTGCAATCAAACAACAGTTGAAAATGTATATTTAACATAATTTCGCAGCAATAAAAAAATAATAAAAAAACCAAAAAATTTGCTATACAAACTTTACTTTCGTATGCAAATTTGACAAACAAAACAGAGACAGAAAAAAAATGCAGAAAAATAATACAGCAAAAAAAGAAAAAAAAAAAGAAAACAACATTCATAATTCGCACGATCGCAATGGATTGTATAGCACTAGTAGTACATATATATATGTATATAGAGTAGGTATATATATACCTGAAGTATATATATATATATGTATATCTGAAGACTTTAAATGTTGCTTTATATTTGCTGCTTAAGTATGCAGAAATCAACTGTAAAAGACTTTGGACAGAAAAGAAACCAAACAAAATAAAACAATGCCAAGCACTTGCTACCGGAAACTACAGATACATATATACTGTATATATATACATATATGTCCATGTCTGTGTGTGTTTGTGTTTATGTTTGTCTTAGTGTTAAGCGACAAAATGTTTGTCATTGCAGTTACAGTTGCAGCTAATGGCAATTGCAATTGCCACAAAACTCTTATGCTATGCTTACATTAGCGCAGATATGTGCT
>JBAMBR010007209.1:0-54144 GCA_037044475.1 Zaprionus obscuricornis
ACACACCATCAAACTCACACATAAATGTCTTTAACTGTTTACGCTGCCCACTTACGATGGCCAGCGTCTTGATAAATAATTTTAGTTTTATAAACACAAATTGACACTTCAAAATTGTTTGCCAAAAAAAAAAAAAGAAAAAAATAAAAACCGAAGAAATGAAAAAAAGAAACAATCAATTGTATAAGAAAAAAGAGAAAAAGAAAAATCACGCATTAAGCTTGAAATCAATTTTGAATTAAACCGCCCGCATTTGAAACACACTCGCGTTGAGATATTTTTTTTTGCCTGCCGGCGAAATATATTGAAGTTTTTTGTCTGGATTTATAGGATATCTTGATATGAGCACGCTTGGTATATAAATATATATGGTGTATCATATGGCCGTAGGCACAAAACACTTCGCGGAATTGGCAAGGCAGGTAGCCGCCCTATACATTGTTATTCTTGTTATTGTTGTTGTTGTTTTGCAAAATCTGATTTGTATCGGCAAAGATCTATCGCTGACAAATATCATCGCATAACTCTAATGCCGGGCGGCATCTGGGCGTAGATTGGGGCGTGATTATCAAGAACAGAGATACAAGAATTATGAACTTGAAAGTTAAAAACGGCAATAAATACACACATACATATATACATATGTATGTGTGTGTGTGTGTGTGACAGCCTCGCGAGGAATCGTGAGCTCACATTATGTTTGCCGAAAAGCTTGCGGCTGTTGCGTTAATTAATTGTTTGTCTTGCGATTACAGTAGATTTGCGATATTCGTATAACAATTATAACAACAATTTTCTTATGATTTTATTTGATTTTTTTCCTCTGAAAAACGTTTTTTGCATCAAAATTAAGAAATATTGAAAATAATTTATACGATAATAAACTTTCCTGACTTTTTACACTGATTTATTTAAATGTATTTAAAAATATTTTTTTATCAAAATAAAAAATTTTATTGCTTTTATTCGTTTTATTTTTCAGCGTTTTCAATTAAAGTTGAATTAAATAAATTCTGCTGATAACGATAAGAATTGTTTACTTATAATGTCCTACATAATTATTATATTTCCTCATAAAGTCATAGAGTCAATAGATTCACTGGATAAAGTGCTAAATGAACTGCATTGAGCTGTCAGTTAAAAGTTATAGCTGAGCTGAAGCTATGCAGTTGAAGCGTAATGTACAAGTCCGCTGAAGTTTTATTTCTTATCAGTAATATAGTTCCGCGTAATTGATCTAGTTTTTGTGGTGTGCTTCAGTGCTGGAAAAGCTTCATTTGTATGTCTGTCTATCAGTCAGTCTGTCTGTATGTAAGTAATTTTGTCTGTTCGTCTATCTATTTGTATGTAGATGTCGATGGGTATATAAATATTATTCCAACTGGCGACTTATGCAAGTGCGACTCTAGCTGTGATGCTCGCTAATAAGCAGACAAATAAATAATTTTATTGCGTTCATTATTAATTTCTTGGTTGATGGCACAATTTTATATTATTTTTTCTTTTTTTTTTCTTTTTCAAAATCAAACTTACCACATAAATAAAAAATAACGTAAAAAAAAATGAAGAACAAAATGTAATTGTTAAACCGGCAGCCCAACACCTGCTGCACACTTGTTATTATTATTGTTGTTGTGGCAATTGCAGTTGTTGCTGTTGCTGCTACTGCTACTGCTTCTACTGATGCAGTTGTTGTTATTGTTATTGCATTTGCTCCAATTTGTGAATGAGCTTAATTGCATTTATCGATAGCACTTTGTATTGGCTTACGTCAAAAGTTATCGTTTCTCGTTTCTAGTTGTTGTAGTTGCTACTGCTGTTGCTTTTGCTTTTGCTATTGCCGTTGCAGTTATATTTGCAATTTTTGTCGTTATTGTTTTTGCTTTTGTTTGTTTGTTGTTTTAATTAGCAACACAAATATATTAACTAATACACAGATATACCGACATAGAAAGAGGCAGACACAGGCGCATGGTAAACCGCCCACGCACCGTGCCAAAAGAAAAAAACGCGTTTATTGAAAATGCAACAGAGGCAGGCGACGACAGCAAAACGCGCAAAGAACTTTGGTGAGCTGTACAAGCAAGTCAACGGTAGGCAGGCAGCAGCTTCCAATAGACAAAACTAAACGATGAAATGCAATGTGCAATACGAAATTGCAACTATTTATGTTATCAACCCGAATACAACACAGCGCAATAACCGATTCGCTGGAGCGCTCGCGTATAACTAAAAACAATTCAAATTCAAATTTACCCGACGCGTCGCCAGCAGCTTAACTCTTCTTCTTTTACTTTCTGTTTTCCGTTTCGTGTGTGTATATAGATGTGTTTGTGTATGTGAATTGATGTGTGCGGAGTGCTACGCGTGCGCACCACGACTGCTCGCCATGAACATCTGAAATCGACTGAAGTTAAGAGAAGCAAACGTTTCGTTCACTTGCTTGAGCAGCTGATCAATAGCTGAACGCGAGAGAGAGAGAGAGAGAGAGGGGTTTTATTTATTTTCAACCGCTCTCTTAAGATAAAATCTATGTATGGTAAACTAATAAGAGTTTTGGTTTTGAGGGCGTTTATAATTAACTTGAGATTAAATTTATATTAATAACTAAAATAACAAAAGTATTCATATAAAATTTATTATTGTGTAGAGAAGTATTGATATACATATATAGGTAAATTGTAACTATTTTTATTAACTTCCACATTGTTTTAAACGATTTACTATTTTGTAATTTCACAAACCAAACCATAAATAAGATTGAGTAATTTGACTCAATAATTTATTGAAATATAATTAAAATAATGAAATTTATTTATAAATAGAACGTTCAATTTTAAAAAAAAAATTATTGATTCTATTACAACAGTTACTATTTTATTTACTATAAAAAAAAAAAAAAAAAAAAACGAAAATTTTGAAATCAAGAGCAAATGTCAAATCAGTTAAATTGTACGAATTCAAAATTAAAGTTCACGAAAGAACTAATGAAAAAAACAGATTTTCAGACAACTTGTATGTAAATTGCGCAGCCCTGGCCAGAAAAAAAAACATATGTTCTTTGATACCACATCAGCTGTGTGAGAGCGAAACTGCCATCTCTTTTTATACGACGAGGCTCGGTTGCATTAAATTTTGTAAATTCATAAATTAAAAGAAAGCTCAAAAATGTTGGTTAAACGAATGCAGCTATGGAGGGCGACACAAACACTTTTAATGACAAACGCATCATGCAGTAAATTAGTCATACAGGTAAGTGTCCATTCAGCTTGCCGCCGGCAACTATGTTTGACGGAGCGCCCTCCCCGATGACATAACCTGCAAATGCGTTTTGTTATGAAAATATATAATGGGATATAGAACGAAATTATATATATTTGAATCATTGCAGATATTACCCACATGCAACAGCACTCGAGATATGCATCTGTCTAGCAATCAGTGGAGCAATCAATTGCATAAACGAACACAACTGTTGAAATCATCAACGCTGCTGCCATTGTATGGCACAGCAACAGCAGCATCAACGGCAACTGCAACAAGTGGAATTCGATTTTCCAGCTCTAGCACAGATGAAGTACCTGAATCATTGCCCAGCAAGGAGTTGGTTGAGCTGCCAGATATTCCAGAAGCGCCAGTAGCGCCCGCTTTAAATTCAGACAGTTTCGCGGCAATTTCCGATATTCTTGCATCTGGTGAACCATCATTTGCATCAATTGGATTGGGTGGCTGGTCTCCAGTGGGTATTGTACAAAACTGCATGGAATTTGTGCATTGTACATGGGATATACCCTGGTGGGGAGCCATAGCAATGGGCACAATCGTAGTTCGTACAATCATCTTTCCATTGGTAATCTTGGCTCAGCGCAATTCGGCCAAGATGAATAACAACATGCCGCAAATGCAGGTGCTGCAACTGAAGATGACTGAAGCGCGTCAATCTGGCAATGCCATTGAATCGGCACGCTATGCACAGGAAATGATGCTGTTCATGAAAGAGAAAGGTGTCAATCCCTTCAAGAATATGCTTGTTCCTTTGGCCCAAGCGCCGCTCTTCATTTCCTTCTTCATGGGTCTACGGCAAATGGCGAATACGCCGGTAGAATCAATGCGTGATGGCGGTCTCTTCTGGTTCACGGATCTAACGCTAGCTGATCCATTTTATCTGCTGCCCGTGATAACCAGTGCTACATTATATCTGACCATTGAGCTTGGCACTGACAGTGCTCGTCTATCGGCGGCCAATATGAATACCATGAAGTATGTGCTCCGTGCACTTCCCATTGTCATCTTCCCCTTCACCATGAATTTTCCGGCTGCCATTCTAACGTATTGGGCATGCAGTAACTTTATTTCCTTGGGACAGGTAGCGCTGCTGCGCATACCTGCTGTGAGGGATTATTTTAAAATTGATAAAATGGTAACCCATGCGCCCGGTTCTCTTCCCGCCAAGAAGAAGAGCTTTGTGGGTGGCATGAAGGAGTGTAAGTATACCGCCAAGTCCTATATACAAATAGTTGCTAATTTTTTGTGTGTTTACAGCCTGGGATAACATGAAAATCACAAAGGAAATTGAGGAACGACAGAGATTGGATGAAATTCGCTTTGCCAAGGCAGGCAAAGGGCCAATGATAAAAACGTTCAAATATGATCCAACACAGCCACGACCCACTACTACGAGCACGACGACTGCAACTACAGCATTCTCTAAACAAAGTCATACGGTAGCCAGTACAGCCACAGCTCCGTCTGGCAAACAGAAATAAATAAACCTAATCTACATCTCCATCAGCCAGTGAGCCAGTCAGACTTTGTTCAAGTTATCAGTTTAGTTGTTAGAGTCCCCATGCACCTGCCCGCCCCTTCCGGCCTGTTGATTCGTAAAGTGTTATTCAATTTTTACTACTTAATAAAATGATCCAAATATACAAATTAACTTTTCGGTGAGATGCACTGATTGATAACCTCAGCCAGATGTTGATTTTCCAAAGCAGCAGCGACACGTTCCTTGTCCGCCAGCTGTTTGTTTACAGCCAATTCGGAGGCGTGAGTTCCAGGTGTTATCTCCACGGTGACCTTGAATCGAGGAGGCAATGAGCGCAGTAGCTTGACACGTATCGACAGACCGATTAATGTTGCCATCGAGCAATGAGGAATCGTAGGAGTAAAGTTGACATGCAGCGTGTTCTGCTTATCATCAATGGATATCAAGTCCTCCTGTACTACATGCAGTTGTTCCAATGATAGTGGATGTTCTGGATCATTTATGTTTCGTATGAGATCTGTAAGTTATCATAATAAACTTTCAATTTGGCAAGAAATCAAATTAATTTTTAATTCACTTACCGAAAATCTCACGCTTATCAAATGGATCTACAATGCTTTCATCCTCATCATTAGTTGTTATTTCACGTTCCTTGATCTTGCCATATACGCTGGGATTCAAATTCTCTATTTCTGCAGGCATATTTTCTGCTATTATTTTGTATGAAAACTGCAGATTTATTTATTTATGCATTTGCATTGCTAAATTCGCTAAATACTCGAAACAGTGTGTACACCCATTATTATTATTATTATTATTGTTGATAGTCATAAAATGCGCATATTTTGCCACTAAAGTATTTACTACAGAATATTGTGTACACACCACACGGCTGCACATTGTGGCGCATCGCACGTTAATAAATTCGAATTATACATTTTGATTGGTATAATTAAATTCAAGCCAGACCAATTAATCAATTAAAACTTATTATTGTAGGTACAGCTAAACTGTTATAATTCCGAGAACTGACTGTTCCCATTAATTTAAACAAAAGTCTCGTCTTACATAAAGTATGTAATTAAAAATGTTTTTGTTTTTACTTATTTATTTTTTTGTTTTTTTTGCATATTTATTTATGTGCATTTAAATTAAGTGTATTATTTGCACACATTTCTTGACATATATGCAAATAATGTTTTCACAGCAGAGTGTTAACTATACATATGATTAACAAGATACATTTATAAGTCTCTAAAATTGTAATACTAAAAAAAAAAATAACTAGCCCTACTCAACGTTCACTGAGTCAAGCTTTCATACCCAGTACTCATAAGAAACGAAGGGTATAATGACTTTTGCCACACAAGATAATGTAAAAGAGGTATCAGCGACCCCATAAATTATATATATTTATACTCAAGATCAAGTCAATTCCCGAGTAGATTGGAACTTGTCCATTTTAATGCTTTTTATGCGTACATATGTAGACGATCTGTGCGAATTTTGTTATCAGGTATTAGATAGTCTAGCACACTCGACTGTAGCTTACTTGTTATTGATCGCATTTTTAACGACATGTTAATAATTATTTTGCACGTGAAATGCGTTTTTTCTAAACTTGTTAAATAATAATTGTTTCTATTGTTGAAAATACGAAGACTTTACGCTTCATTTTATTTTCAATAAATAAAAAAGCTGGAAAATATCACATTAATTATAAATCATTAAAACAGATTCGCCACGCCTTGATAAGGACACTATAAAACTATTTTGTTTTCGTTTTCATATAATTACAAAATTATCAACACTCATAATGAATTTCTCAGCCGTAAGTTTATTATTCTATTTACATATTTCGATAGTCACATATTGATACAAATATTATTAATAATATTGTCAGTTGGTTTTGATGGTAATCTATGTTATGTTCACTCCAACTACAGCTCCACATAATACTTCTGCTGAATTTAAGCCAACTAAGCCTTGAACATGACCTCTTGAAAAATGTAAAAGTTTTTTCTGTTTTTATAAAATCATAATAAATTGCATAGAAGTATAACAGCTGTTTATATAAAGATCCAATTTTCATAAGATTATACCTAAAGAGTGTGTGAATATGATTGATATAGTGTTCCGATTTGGGTTAAATCATATTAAGATATATGTATATTTTGTCAAATTATTTATTGACAAAAATCAATTGACAAAATTCAATTTGAAGGCCACTATAAGAAATAATCCGGAGCATAAAGAGCAATAAGAAGTATTTCTGACAAGTTTCGTACTGTTCGAGCTAAGACTGAAAGGATGCTATGTAGATACTGATCGAGAATATATATATTTTGTTGCATCTGCAACGCCTACTTTTCTCCAAGGCTTAAAAAAAAATTAAATTTTATATAAATCAAATAAGATTGATTTACAGCAGAATTTCCTGAGAGTTCTTAATTTATGGGAATTTATATTTAATATGCCAAGGATATATTATAATATTTTCATGACTTGTTGAAAGACTATAAAAACAGGTTAAAGCAAAGGTAAACAAACGAATTCAACGGCAGCAGCAATTCGCAATCATTTCGCAACTAAGTGTTAAACTAAGCTAAAGATATATTAGTCATCTTTCACCGGCTTCCCAAGATCGAAAGATTCAATATTTAATATTTCCGATGCTAAGCAGATGCCAAGCATAATGCACAATGTCAATAAATCTAATAATTTGCACAACTGATCGAGCTACAAAAGCCGCCTTGAGCCACTTTTGATTTGCATATATCTAACTATAGCTACCCATATCACGAATATATATATATATATATATATATATATATATATCTGATTAGATATATAGAATGAAAAGATGCTGACGTTGATGTTTTAGACATATAATTAGTTTGATCTAAGATTTAAAATATCAATGAGGAAAATACATGAATTTACATATATATATATATATATATAATTATACAATAATATTGATATAGAAACTAGCGACTGGAAGTGCGACAATTATCACCAATTTACGAACTGGTTAACAACAACGCCAAACATAGCACCGCTACTCCCGCTTATTCACAGAGAGAGAGAGATATATATAGAGAGAGAGAAAGAGTGAAAGAGAGATAGAAGTAGTGAGAGTGAGCGATGCAGATCCGCTATATACATATATATCATCACGATGCCATATAATACCTCAACCCCATAGCGATCACAAACAGTTCGTTCGAAATTTCGTGGCAGTCAACATCAATATTGCCGCATTGTGATAATGAGAAAATTTGTAAGTTTTTTTGTTATCATAATTTTTGGCCTGTTGCATTTTCATTTGCTTTCTCTCTCTTTTTGATTTAGTTGGTATTTGTTGCACTATGCATAGTCTGCCAAGCTGCTCCGGCTCCGGCTCCCGCTGATATCAAGGAGACGGGATTAACTCGTCCCAGCCCCATAAATCCTGCAGTTCTGAGCGATCCCAAGCCAGCTGATAAAGTGGTGCTACTAAGTCCGACTGAGTCCAAGCATCGTCACAAACGTGATGAAACTAGTCCACCAGAGAAACCTCACTCCGTGCTTGCGCATGAATCCTTACAACACAATCCTAGCCAGCTAGACACAAAACCATTTCCAAAACCGGATTCCGTAAAGGCTCTTGAGGCCCTGCATAAAGGTCCACCAAGAATTAAGCGCGACATTCCTGTGCCCACTGAAATCAAGACAACAGCTGCTCCTGAAACAGATACAGTAAAAGCAGAGAGCGCAGATGTGCATGCTCATGCACCACACGTAGAAGATCATAGCAGCACTACACCGCACAGCCCATTGCGTCAACATCCGGTGTCAGTAGCTGAACTCTTTAACAAGGCTGCCAAACCAGATTCCAAGATCAAGACCAGGACAAACTCCGATGAGAGTAAAAGTAGTGATGAGTACAAGTAAAGCCAAGCCAATGTCTCTTTCTTTAACTGTCACGTCATTATTGTGCCGTTATGTAAGGCAACGCTTATCCGATAATTTAATCAATGTGTGACAATCATATGAAAATAAAATCCAATTGAATTGAATACAAAAATAATAATGATCTATTAGCTAATTAATAATTTATATTTACAGTTTTGTTATGAAACAGTAGCGCTAATTTCAAACTAATTAAAAAAGAGCAAAATATTATATAGAAGAGGACGCAGAATTTTCAGTTGCACTTGCTGACGACTCAGCGCCAAAATAATCGTCACAGTTAATAATGGGAACAGCTTGAAATTCGCCATTTATTAAATTTGTTTTCGATGAAGTTGCAAGCGAATCTATTGTTGTTAACTTGGCTTTCAATGGTTTGAGTAGCAAAACTTTGATGCTGTATTCGGTAACATTCAATTCTTGTTCTGCCACATCCACAGAGTTTTCAACTTCATTCAGGTTTTCATTCACTTTGACGACAAACTGTTCCAAGTTATCGATTCGCTTGCGGAGGTCGCCAAAGTTATCGCTAAAGTTGAGAATACTGCAGACATGATTCGCCATAATGTTGTTAGATTCGGCTCGCACCTTGGAGTAATGCACATCATAATTTTTGTTTCGGTTTCTTTTTTTTTCCAAAGCATGATTTTATTTCTTACCGAGGCCAAAACTGTTTCAAATTCATCTAATCGTGCCAGCATGTCATCAATATTATTGCAAATTGGATTTACCTGAAATTACAACAAATTTAATTTACAGTGACGCATTAAAGTATTTACACACCTCTTTTTCTAAATTGGCACTTTGTAGTATCTTGGCATAATCCTTGCCAGTTTGTTCAACCATTTTTATTTTATCAGCTGACAGCTGTTGCTGCAAACAATCAACAGGGAATAAACAAAACCAAACCGATGTCCGATAACTAATGTAGGAAAATTGATAACAAAATAATTAGTGGATTTTTGATATGCAATGTATCCATGTAAATGGCGCCAAAATAATATACTTAAAATCAGTTCAATAATATAATGTTGTACGACATTCAACTATCGAATAAGATCGTTAAGCTAATAATTAATTTATTTTAATATTATTTAAATTCTTTTCATTTTTATTTGTTGTTTTCTTTTATTTATAAGCGAATAAGAACTGAATGCAATATTGCGATTCTACTGATTTCTGCGACTACTTACCACACTGCTTGCTTTAGTGTTGACTAACGTCTAGTTTTATCAGGTTGGCAACAATGCAAGTTGTGCAAATTCTAAACTCGCGTATATTTTATTGATTTGTTGTTTAAGGATACATTACAAACAAAAAAGAAAGCGAAAACTTAAATAGCCATGAGTAATTATCGCGGCATTGGAGGTGGAGGATTTCCTTATAAGAAACAAACCAGCGGCAGCAATAACATGAGCGCAGTGCCCCCACCGCCGGCATTAAACAACAGTCGTGGAGGCGGTGGATTCGGATTCAGTTTCAATCGAGGCAGAGGCAGTGCATCAAGTGGATTTGGCAGCGCCGCTACCACAAGCAAATCCAAACATGGTTACTCAACTCTTGAGTCCATTAGCCAATACACAAATTCCACAACTTTTGTAGGCAAACGCAAGCAGCACATGGATGATGATTACTTCGACGACGACGATGAGCCATTACAGGCAACGCCTGAGCAAGCATATATTCCAGCGCCAGGCTCGCCAGGAGCGACAGTAGCAAAAAAATCAGATTCTGACTCTGATGACGATCCATTAGAGCAGTTTATGGCTGGCATCAACAAACAAGTAGAAAAGGAAAAGGTACGCGCAGCCACTCAGGACTCGCAGCAGAAATCAAACAGCGCTACGCTAGATAAAGGCGTACGTGGTGACATTGACGATGAAGATGACGAAGAAAGTTACTATCGCTATATGGAAGAAAACCCAACTGCGGGCATGCGTGACGATGGCTCCGACCAGGAGATCGAATATGATGAAGACGGCAATCCCATAGCGCCACCTAAAAAGAAAGATATTGATCCATTGCCACCTATATATCACTCTGAGATTGACTATGAGACCTTCGAGCGTAACTTCTATACGCCGCACGAAGACATCGCCAATCTGGATGAGGAGCAAGTGCGTGAATTACGACGAACACTAGGTGTCAAGGTCAGTGGTGCATTGCCACCCAAACCTGTTACTTCATTTGGTCATTTCGGCTTCGATGATCAACTCCTAAAAGCTGTACGTAAAGCTGAGTACACACAACCGACCCCCATACAGGCGCAAGCTGTGCCCACAGCCTTGTCCGGGCGCGACATTATTGGCATTGCCAAGACTGGATCCGGCAAGACGGCTGCGTTCATTTGGCCATTGCTAACACATCTAATGGATCAACGTGAGCTACGTCCTGGTGATGGTCCAATTGGTCTAATTCTAGCACCAACACGCGAGTTATCACTGCAGATCTACAACGAGGCCAAGAAATTTGGCAAAGTGTACAATATAAATGTTGTATGCTGCTACGGCGGTGGCTCCAAGTGGGAGCAAAGCAAGGCCCTGGAGCAAGGCTGCGAAATAATTGTGGCGACGCCTGGACGCATGATCGATATGGTTAAAATGAAGGCAACAAATCTGAGACGTGTTACGTTTTTGGTGTTGGACGAGGCAGATCGCATGTTCCACATGGGTTTTGAGCCGCAAGTGCGTTCCATTTGCAATCACGTGCGTCCCGACAGACAGACGTTGCTCTTCTCGGCGACATTCAAGAAGCGCATTGAGCGTCTTGCCCGCGATATACTTAATGATCCTGTACGCATTGTACAAGGTGATCTCAATGAGGCCAATCAAGATATTACACAGCATGTCTATGTGTTTCCAAATCCTTTACAAAAATGGAACTGGCTGCTCTGCCATCTGGTTAAATTTCTATCCGAAGGTGGCGTTCTAGTCTTTGTCACCAAGAAATCAGATGCGGAGACGGTGGCCAATAATCTCTTGGTTAAGGAATACAATTGTCTATTGCTTCACGGAGATATGGATCAGGCGGATCGTAATAAGGTTATAATGCAGTTCAAGCGCAAAGAGTGTGACATACTGGTGGCCACCGATGTGGCAGCACGTGGTCTAGATATTCCCCATATACGCAATGTCATCAACTATGACATTGCACGCGACATTGACACACACACACATCGCATTGGTCGCACGGGTCGTGCGGGTGAAAAGGGCAATGCATATACATTGGTCACCGATAAGGATAAAGAGTTTGCCGGTCATTTGGTGCGTAATCTCGAAGGTGCCGATCAGGAAGTGCCTGATGATCTAATGGAGTTGGCCATGAAGAGCTCCTGGTTTCGTAGTTCACGCTTCAAACAGGGCAAAGGGAGAAAACCAGTTAATAATTTCATGGGCTTGGGCTACCGTGAACGTTCTGGTAGTTCAAGTGGTGCCAGTGGTAGCTCAGCTTGCAAAGGTCCCATGGCTGAAACGACGAGTAAATCATCGAGTAGCGCTGGACCCGCCACTGATCGTTACTCGGCAATGCGTCAAGCTTTTCGCTCCCAATACAATTCACAATTTCGTGCTTCCAGTGATCGAACATGGGAACAAACAGTGCCCGAGATGGGTGTCTTTGCCGCCCCACCACCTCCACCGCCAACAGCAGTGGCAGCAGCAACATCAAGCAATAGCAGTAGCAGCAGCAGTAGCAGCGGGAGCAACAGTGTGGATGCAAAACGTGCCAAGAAAAGTCGTTGGAACTGAAAACTGAAGGAATTGACTGTGGAGGAATTGAGAAAATATGTACACAGAATGGAAAAACATCGCTCATTGAAATTCATATTATTTAATATTGTGTATTTGCTTTTGTTTCATCATTTAAAATTACAACTTAATCACTAGCATTAAATACATTATATATATATATATATATATATATATATATATAATATATAATATATGTATATATATATATATAATATATGTATATATATATGTATGTATGTGTGTATGTATATCAATATATATGGAGTATACATCTACATACATACATATATACAGAGTTATATATGCTATATAATATATATATGTACATATATATATATATATATATATATATATATATATATACATTATATATTAGGTAAATACTCGTATGTACACGCTCCATTCACACATTCAGCCAATGCCGATTCAATAAAAATGTCATTAATTGTAATTACTCTCGTATGTATGTTTTATTTCTTTGTTTTTGTTTTTAAACTTTATATGTGTATTTTATTTTGAATAAAATCACATTTGCGCATATTCCATGGCATTTAATATGCCCTCAGAACCGGTTCTAATTTTCCTTCCTTTAGGTGCTTAATTTTACACTCTTGCAAGATTAGAAACAGGTATAGCAGGCTCTATAAAATATATATTCTTGATCAGCATAAAAAGACAAAATCAATTTCGTGCAATTTTGAAGTTGTCTGAATAAAATTTGATATAAATACATCTTAGCATCATAAACTCTAAAGAAGTTTTAACTAGTTGGATCGGAGCACTATATCATATAAATAGCTGCTAAGTAATAACTTTGTATGAACAATTTTAAATTTTGGAAATTTAGATTTCCTTCAGTAAAAACTGATGCATGTGTTCAAGGTTTAATACATATCGGATAACTATATTATATGAACGATATCGTAGAAAGCAATTTTTTATTAGAAAAACTCGTTAAAGCTTGCAAGTGTATAATATTTTCGGTGTGCCGAAGTTAACTTTCCTGTCATAATTCTTTCGTTAATCGTTAAATATCGAAATTTTGAATATTTCAATGTTTCTCGCACAGTGCAGCACTGTTCAACACTGTGCAGCTGTAAATGTCACTGTGTACACTGTGCGAAAACGTTGCCTAATTTATGATGTTGAGTATCTGTTTGTTTTTCATTTTCCTTTGTAATTATTTTGTTTTATTTTATTTTATTTTTTTTTAGAATTTTAGTTTGTTTCATTTTAGAAGCGAGAAAACTGTCGAAGCTATTCGTAAATTTATGAAATATTGTTTTACAATGAAACCACTACGATTTTTTTTTCTTATATTTTTTTTTCATTTGTTTAACTTTTCTTTCGCATTTTTGTTATAGTTTTTTTCATGTTTTTTTTTTTAATTTTTTTTTTTTTTTTTTTGCAATAAGGATACGACGATAAGCGTTATATAATAATTTAGCATATGTTTTTTTTTTGTTTTTTTTCTTATAACATTGAGAAAAGTTGAGATTCATTTAACTAACACATTGACGAGATTTTGCAATAATTGTTTTAAGCTTTTCATTTTGGTTTTGTTTTCGACTTTGGAATAGCTCGAGAAGCATTAAATTTCGCTTAAAAATTGTTCTATCTTTAATTGTTTTTTTTTTTCTTTAATTAATTTTCATACTATATTTATAATTAATATTCTTATTTTTCTTCTTGTTTTTTTTTTGTTGTTCTCTTTTTTGTTTCGTTTTTTGTTCATTTGCTGCTCTAAAAAATCGTTCGGCTTGTGGATATTATATATTTATATATATATATATATAAGAATTGGTCCATGTTAACCACAATCATACGAACTGAACGTAAAAACTGAAATTTCCGTTGAATGAGAGAAATCATTAATAACGAAAATAAAAAAATTTAAAAAACTAAAAGAAAATAAATAAATAAAGGAAAACGCAAATTGTTTTTAAACAATACTCATTTATATATGTATTTTTTTTATTTATACGTATTAATTAATTAATTTTATTTGTTTGTTTTTTTTTTGTATTTTGTGTTTTCTTGTTTTTGTTGTTGTAGATAACATACATATATCGCTATATACAATTTTATTATATTTTATATGTATGTATAATATATATATATATGTGTGTGTGTATAATATATATATATATATATATATATATATAATTTTACTTTATATTTTAGTTTTAGTTCTAGGGTTAAATTTGATTTAAATTTTTAATAGTTTGTTGTTTGCGCCTTACTGAATACAAGTACAAGTACGTTTTGTTTTTGTTTTTTTTTTTACACTTAATTTAAATTTATTATTTTTTTATGCAACTCTTCTACTACTTCTTACACTTTTTTCGTTTTAATTTTTCTTGTTTTGCTTAAATTTTTGCTTTTTTTTCTCTTTTAGTTTACCGCACTAAATCAATTAATTTTATAGGTTTTAAAAAATAATTAAAATTATGCAACAATTAAAATGTAAATGTTTTCATTTTATAAATGTAATAAAATTGTTGTTGGGATTTCATTTTTTTTCGTGTTTTCTTTTTTGTGTGTGTTTTATTTTTGTTTATGCTCGTGTTTCCCTTTATAATTTGTATTGTTGTGTTTCTTTCTCTTTCTTTCTTTCCTTCTTTCTTGTGGTTGTAATGTTTTGCTGTGCTTTTGTTGTGGTTGTTCTTGTTGTTGTTGTGTGGTTTTCTTTTAATACTTTGTACAATAAACATGAAACATTTTTGCCATAATCAAATTTTAATTGAAAAAAATTTCAGAACTTTTTTCTTAGCTTATTTTGCTCTGCGTTGGAAATTGAGAAAAAAAATTATAAGGGAAATTTCTTTTGTTCTACTTCTTCTTTCTATTTTTGTGGGCCATCGAAAATTACACATTTAAATTCGTAAATTTCATTGGAGGAATTTCTTTTAATGCTTTTAACTGAATTTTGTTTGTTTTTGTTTTTTTTTTTTATTTTTTTTATATGGTATAATGACTGTTTGCTGTTGTTGTTGTTTTTGCTGTTGCATTTACTGTTACATTGTTTTCATTTTTTTTGTTGTATTTTTTATTTTGTTTTTGTTTTAAATTAAATGCCAATTAATTTAATTAATTAATTTTTAAATCACATTTCATTGTTTTTCAACACCGCAAAATTGAAATTTTGCATTTGCTGAATCGATTTAGTGGTGTTGTTGTTGTTGCGTGTGTGTATGTTGTGTTTGTTTGTGTGTGTGTGTCAGGAAACGAAAAGGTTTTTTTTTTCTTTTTTACGACTTGCTATAGTGCACAATTCATTAAAATTAATAATACTATTTACAATTATGGTTTTATGCCATTGTTTTTTTTTTCTTTTTCTTTTTCGTTTTTTTTTTTTTTTTTTGCATAGAATTTATTTCGTTCTCGTGCTGTTAAGGAATTTCTCTCCAAGGGAATTTTACCCTGTGCGTCTTTAACCACATTCTTAACCACATACACAGACGTTGTCCAACACTTTACTAAAAGCTGGGCAATTTAATCAAATAACGTTGACAACAAATCGTCGCTGGCATTGTTATTGCTGCTGCCACTTGATGGCGGTGTATTTAGATCTGGCTGAGGATCCAGGTACGATAAGATTTCCATTGGATCCATGTCTTGCAACAGCTGTAAATGAAAATTATGGAAATTAGTTTTGAAATCATTTCAATAGATGTAAACTAAAAGTGTATTGATTGTTGCAAACTATCTGCATTGCCGTCGCATATGGATTGATAATATAACTTGCAATTGATTCATAATATATATCGGATCATAGGTACAATCGCACATACCAAATATCACAGAACTTATTGTATACATATATTGAAATTTATCTCGCAGATAGTAGTATATATTATAACTAAACATAAATACAGCTTGCAGAACTAGTAGATTTATTTGATAATTACATCACAAAAATGATATATGTATATATATTCAACCTGATGTTCTTCATACGATAGTTTTTTATCCCTTTTTTTTAAATATATTTATATTCATATCTATTCCCTCTTTGCAATAATATTTATATTCATATATATTCCCTCTTTGCGATAGTTCAATATCCAAGTTCAAACGACACTTACATTCAGATCATGCCCATTGTTATCAAGTCCAGCGGCGGAGGGATCAAAACTTTGCAGTTCAGCGCTTAAATCATTCAGCTGCGTCTGGCTGCTTATCAAGGAGTTGAGCAGCTGCTCTTGCTGTGACTGCTGCTGCTGTTGTTGTTGCTGGCTGTCTGCATTGGACATGCTGGTGCTGTTGCTGCCCAGACTGCGACTGGGAGTTCCTGGAGTTTGTGGTGAATTATGTCCAGTGCTGTTGTTGTTGTTGTTGGAGGCATTTGGCGTATTGCCGCTGATGGGTTCGTTGTGGGAAGAGCTGACACTGGGCGGACCACCAGGTGTCATCGGATGGCTGGCTGCGCCTGGAGTATGCGGCGTATGTGGCATCTACAAATGAAAAAAAAAAAAAAACAAGACAAAGTTAATTTCGAGCTGTATGAAAATAAAATTAGTCTTGTGACTTTACCTGATCACTTAGAGACTTCTCCATAGCATTAAGTTGATCTAGCGAATTGACAGCGTCGCTGTTAGCCAACCCGTTGCCATCATTGTGGTTTCCACTGAAGCCATCATAGCTGCTACGATTGCCACTGCAGAGACAAAAAGAGAGATATATATAAGATTTGTTGCAGCTATGATTGAGTTTCATTTTTAACTTACAGCTGTGCGCCATTTGGTGCATTATTGTTGCCCATCATGTTGCCATTGGCAATGGAATTCATGTCGTGCATATTGTACGGACTCATCGCCTGTGAGTTATCCCATGTGGGCAACTGTGTGGAGCCCGGCGACATAACCTTGGCAATGTCATCGCATAGTTCCTGCTTAATAGCTGGCAAACCATCGCAAAGTTCCTGCTTAATCGCTGGCAATCCGTTGCCGTTGGCATTACTCACGCCGGAGTTGTTGCTGCTGTTGTTGTTGCTATTGCTGCTGCCATTTGTAGTGCTACTATTGTTGCCATTGCCATTGCCACTGCCATTGGCACCAGCATTGGCAGCATTTGGTGGCACCACATTGCTAGTGGCACCTGGTGCACCAGATTGCGGTGCATTAGGTAAGCCGCCATTGTGCTGCAAGGCACGCCAATTGGCTGATGAATCAATGATAACTTCATCGACATCCGAGGTGCTCAGCGTATTGAGTATGGCCCAGATATATTGATCGATCTCCAGCGTATCTGTTATGGCCGATTTGCTGCATTCGGGACAACGCCAAGAGCCACGCTCACTGTTGATCATGAGATAAGCCTCCAGATCGAAACATTGAACATGTTTACACTCGTGTCCACGTGCCGGCAAACGTATTCGAGTCTTTGTTATGGGACACTTCAATGAGATCTTGGCGCATTGCTGCTGTGCAGCATCTGGACTGGCCGCACCACCGGTTGCCACAACATCAGCACCGACGCTGGGTAAGCTTAGATTACGCTTTATCTTCTGCACGCTATGCTCCAACGGCAACAAATTGCGCTTATGCAATGTCTGCAGCACTTGACGCACTGACGGTCGATGGACTAGTTGCAGCACAAATAGATGCGACTGTAAAGATGAAAATGAAAATTGTGTTATACTTGCAATTTTTATAGATCTTTCTATTCTTTCGGCTCTTGCGACTCTCTTGATACTTACACAACAACAGGAACTGGCGGTCAGCTGCAGCGTATTGCGTCCTGGCTGACAAACAGCCTTCAGATAGAGTGGACGCAGCGCTGTGCTGTTCTTCTCAGAGCGCTCGATGTTGAGCGGCGTGGCATTGGCGGAGACTGTGACGGTATGTGGCCAGTTAGTGTTCATCTGGCGATCATCCTGATGGAAGCACTTCAGCTGCAGCTCCAGATCGGTGCTATAATAGCAAGAAATAAATTAAATATAATCAGATTTTTGATCATCACTTGCTGATCATCAATAACTGATCATCACTTGCTGATGAGTGATCACCACTTGCTGATGAGTGATCACCACTTGCTGATTAATTAATCATTAATTGATCATCAGTGATCATTTCTAACTAATCATTACTGATCAACAGTTATCAATGATCACCACATGGTTACTTACCGGCACATCAGCGTATTGTAGACGTTTTGCTTCAGATGGAACACATGATTGCTAACCGAGAGATTGTGCAGCAGGCGGAATGGTGGCAATATGATGCCATCACGCACCGGGAATGTCAGTCTCATCTCTTCGCCTAATTTAAGTTGAAGTAAATATAGAAACGTTAGAACAATTTACCGATCATTTTCCCACATCAATTTACACTTACTGCTATCCATTGGTGGCTTTATATCCGGATTGGGGCTGACGTAGGGAACGCTGCAGGCAGGCGTCAGCGGAGGCGTCGGATTGCCAGGAACTGGACTGTGCTGATAGTTTTGCTGGAAACTAAAGTAAAGAATAGAGCAAATGAGCAAGTGCATCACAAGGATGGAGTTGAGTGTAGATTACTTACCCTTGATTCTGGTAGGGATTACCGGTGCTGCCAACGGCGCCCGGTCCAGCCGGACACATGCCGCCTTGGCCACCAACGCCCATGCCACCGCCACTGCCGCCAGGATAGAATTGTGCCTGATGTGCACCAGCACCACCAGCACCATAGCCGACACCGGCACCACCTGACTGTGGCACAAAACGTTGTTGACCCATGCAACCAGGTCCTGGTACCATGCCGCCGCCACCCATGGGCATCATGCCGCCACCAGGACTCATAACTGGACCGCCATTTGGTCCCATGCCATTACTTCCCGAAATGCGTCCATAGGCGCCAGCGCCACCGCCACCGCCACCACCAGCACCAGCACCGCCGCCCATAGGACCGGCACGTCCATAGCCATTGCCGGCACCCGCTTGCATGGGCAAAGGAACACCGGCACCGCCACCACTACTAGGATGCATTTGCTGGCCACCATACATCTGCGGTGGCTGCTGTTGTTGTCCTGGATTCGGATACATGCCGCCGCCAACGCCAGCGCCGGCTCTCTTCTGCGCCATATGCATTTGTGGATGTGGATATGGTGCCATACGACGCTGCTGTTGTGGCGGCTGCTGTTGCGCATAGCTGCCATTAGCCATACCCTGCATCTTAGCCATGGGATTCATGGCACCCATTTGTTGCTGCATGCCAGGCATGCCACCTCCGGGACCCATAGCCATATTTTGCATATGACTCATGGGCGCCATCTAGTAATAGACAAAACAAAAAAGAGACATTATTTTAATTTCGATCTAGGTCCAAATATATATAGATATATGTATATAGATGTAAAATATTGACAATATTTGGGCATAAAAACTTTATTTGAATCTCATTTATAACTAAATAATGTTTTGCGTAAGTGCTTCTCCAATTGTCGTCGCTAATTGCCCAACACTTTGCTATATCCATGTCACACAGCTGCTTGCAGGTAATTAGCTTGATGCTTGCGCTTCCCCCCCCTCTCCACCATCATCCCCTCTTTCTTGAGCCCTAGGCAACGCTTGGTGCTGCTGCACTTTGCCCACATCATGCAAACAATTAAATTTGTTATTGAAAGTGCATTGAAAGCCGCTCGCCGCCGCCAACTGCGCAGCAAATACTCGTACCAAATGGAGCTACTCGTGCATCACACGACGAACACACACACACATACATATCCACTTCGTATAATCGTATCAGACAGCGAGCGAGCGAGCTAGCGAGATCCAATACCCAAAACGAACCCAAATTTAACCGAAGCGAAGCGAACAGAACCGAGCTATGCCGTGCCGTGTCGGGTCGTGTCGCGTCGTGCTATAAATGTCGAGCCATAAAATCCGTTGAGCGCTTTTTACCTGTCCGTTCGTTCGTTTCTTCATTAAGTTGTTGCATCTTTCGTAATTCGTTCATTGCTGTCTCTCTCTCTCTCTGTCTGTACTTCTGTCTCAATCATACTTTCGCTAAATACCCAATATAATACATAATATTCTCTGTTGACCTTGCCCACAAAAAGCTCAGTATCTATTATAATCGTAGGGTTTTTTATGACAATGTTATGCAGTTCGTTAAATTGTGATAGTTATACGATAAATAAATCTGTACATACATATGTAGAAAGCTATAGCTATAGTCGTATACTAAAATCTTACTTTTAAGCTACATATATATAAAGTATGAAATATTAGACTTTGATGTTCCTATATGACACATCCATTTTTATTAAAATTATTTTCTGAAATTCTGAAATTTATTTCTCATTATTTCCATACATTCTTTATTAATTATAAATTATATATGCTTAGAAAATTATAAATTAAATTTAATTTAATTCAATTTTTTTTTAAGTATTGAGATAAAGAATCGAAAATATTTATAAAACTATTTTCTAGATGTCTATAAATTGTGAAATTATTATTCAGAATTTGCAGCATATTATTTTTCAGAATAAAAGTCGTGCTTAAAAATCTTTGGAGAATGTATAAATTGAAATTGTAGGACATTTCAAATCTATTTAATCTTTGCTTCGCTGGAATCTTTCAGAGCTCAGACTATTTGAACATATGAAAGTGATTAAAAATAATTCTCAAGTTCTTATAGTACCCATAAACGAAAGAGATCTTTAGAGTATTAGACTGTAGGAATAATTTGTCATGAATATTACGAATTCACATTGTGATTTCAATTCATTGTTCGATTACGCTTTTAGCTGTTGTTCGTGTTCTTGCTATTGTGGGCCAATTATTGGTTAATGGGGGAGGCGCAGTTAAGAGCAAAATCTGTTTTAGTCTTAATGAATTTCAAATGCCAGACATGAATTGTCATGCTGTATGTCCATAATCAGAAGCTAAAGTGGAATCTGAATCAAAATTCGTTGCTTTCGCTGTGGCAATATTCGCTACTAGTAAGTTGCTGCAGCTGTTCTTGTTATTATTGCTTGTGATGCTACTGCGGCTGTTGCAGTCATCGCATTGAGTCATCGATTTACTCACCTGATGATGCCTTTGTCCGCCAGCATTGCCATAGCCCATACCGGACATGCTCATGACACCTTGACCGACATTGTATCCGCCCTGTGCGCCGCCATTCATGTATTGAGCATTGCCGTTGCCCATCATGCCGCCATTGGCAACAGGATGCATGCCACCGCCTATCTGAAATTGCAATAAGAAACATGCAACAAATCAAGGTTACTTCTCTCTCTCTCTCTCTCTCCGTCTCTCTCGCTAATTACCTGATTATAACCACCCATGGCATCCATATTGGACATGTGTTGTTGCTGCTGCTGCTGTTGATGCTGTTGCTGCTGACTTGCTGCGACCATATTAGGATAACCACCACCAACGCCAGCGGCACCAAGGTTACCGCTTGACACCTGTGCGCTTTGTCCGCTGGAGTTGCTTAGGCCACCAAGTGAGCTGCTCGAAGAATTACCGCCGCCCAGTGATGTGAACTCCGAGTTGGGACCAAATGTATTATTTAGGCTGCGCAGGCTGTCGCCACCGACGAGTTCATTGCCTAGCATAAAGTTGCCACCGCCGACAGAGCGTTGTTGGTGTTGTTGATGTTGGTGTTGTTGTTGTTGCTGCTGCTGTTGTTGTTGCTGTTGGTAGGCCAAAAAACTTTCACGTTGTTGTTGTTGATATTGCTGTTGCTGTTGTTGATTATAGTACTGTTGCTGCTGTTGGTGTTGTTGCTGCTGCTGTTGGTGTTGCTGCTGCTGTTGTTGCTGCTGCTGCTGTTGTTGTTGTTGCAGCTGTTGTTGCTGTTGTGCATCTACGACACTATTGCTAACGTTAGTGCTACCACCTGGCGGTGATATTTGGCCCCCTGTGGCTGGCGCCCTTGAGGAGCCTGCCTGCTGGTTCATTTCATCATTTTTTCTGCAAATATCATAGATAATACAATAATAAGGATTAGTTAAATGTGCTCGACATATTCCACTATGCTTCGAATCAGCAGATGATAATGACGATGACGATGATGATGCTGGCATAATGATTATCAATTGTCTTAAAATTATCAATTGTCTTTTATAGTAAAAATCATCGATTTATTCGCCGATATATTTGTATTTTATTCTCAAACATAAAGCGAAAGCAATTGGTTTCTTAAGATTGCATTAGAAACGCGAAAGTAATTCTTTCTACACTTTTTTTTATATGTAAAATGTTTTAAATTTTGATTGTTTTAAGCCGAAATAAAAAGTGTGCTATGTGGCGGCTGACATCTAAGTAAAAGCCTAGGGGAGGGTGTGTAGACGGAATGTCAACAAGAGACGCAGAGTTCAAATACGGCGAAGTATAATAATGAAATAATGAAATTTAAAGACGAATTGCGACACAACGAATATTTCATGCTCTTTCATAAGCTTGCATGAAAAGGTTTGCCTAGAAAAACTTAATCTTATAGCTGTACGATTCAAATAAGATTTCGAAGACATGATAGTGATAATTCTCCGATCGAAATATATTAATGCTAATGCTGATTAAGAATATATATTCTATGCAGTATCTGCCACTATATAGTATTATCTTTATGAAAAACATAAAATACCAAATGTTCGAATCATCAGTCTCAGTGTGAGTCTCAGTGTGAGTCTGAGTTTTAGTCTTGATTCTGATTCTGAGTCAGTTTAATGTGTTCTACATTTGAGAAATCCCAATAATTTTCTATATATTTATTTTATTTTTTCAATGTTTCTTCGTGCAGTAACAATTGTCAAGTCGATTATAATGGGGACAATGATGATGTCAGCTTTATGCTCACGATGCTCTCATCATTATTATCAGCAACAACAACAATAGCAACAGCAACATGATTGTTGAAACATTGTCATTCATTCATTTAGTCATTCATTCGCTGTTATTGCTATTGCTGCTGCTGTTATTGCTGTTGCAGCAGCTGCTGCTGTTGTTGTTGTTGTTGTTGTTTTTGCTGCTGCTGCTGCTGTTGCTGCTTTGTTTTATTGCATTTTGTTTGCTTCACTTGTCGCTCAGTTTTACTGTTTGCTGTCGCTTCAGCTGCTTCTTTTTCTGCTCTTCTGACATTTAAAGCCTAAAATGTCAAATGGGCTCTGGGTAACAACCAACGCCCCCGTCGTTTCCCCTTTCCTCCAAGTCTACCAGCTCTTACATTCCCCTACCAACCAGCTTGCGGGGCAGCCTTTCCCCTAACTTCATGTTGTCATAAACAAAACGTTGCGTTCGTCTCACAATTCCATTGAAATTGTTTTCACATTCGCGTTTTGCCTTTTCATTTATTTTTAATTTTTTTTTTTTTTTTTGGCTATTTTGATGAAGCGACTTTTAAGGTAAAAATAATTAAGCATATTTGCTAGCAACAGACAACAACAATAATAATAACAACAACAACAACAACAACAGCACCAGCAATACGAGAACAGAAATACAAAACGCAATGCGAATTGGAAAAGTACAGAATAAAAAATAAAAAAAAATTGAAAAAAAAAGAAAACAACAATAACAACAAAATAAATAAAGAGAAAACAATACAGAAAATATAAAGTAACACGCTCACAATAATTGCGCATCTACAAAAGCAAATACAAATACAAAAAAAAAAGAAGAACATACACACACACACACACACACACACACACACATTTATATATATACACATACACACTAATACAGTCGCAGCAAAATGGCAAATGTAAATAAATAGCACACTAAGCGATTGGCTGATAATCGCATGACGAGCGCTGCCGGCAAACAACTAGACAAACGCGGCAATGCTCTGGCTACTATAAGTGAGGCATGTGGGTGGCGTAAGGGGAAGGGGTCACCCCAGGAGAGAGAGAAAGAGGTGTGTGGAGAGCGTTAAGTGAACCTGTGATTGCCGCTGTGACGATAAATTAGCATTGAGTTAAGTTTTCGCAGCGCCAACTCGTCCAACGAATGCGTCGAGTTGAATGCGAATAACTGATACAGCAATACAGAAAGCGAAAGAGTGAGAGAGATTGAGATAGAGCATGAATTGCCAAATGAAGAGTAAACACACAGTGGCAAAAGTAAAAGTAAAAGCAATGTATTAAAGTCTGCGTCTAGCCGAAAGACGGCCTCAAATGCGGGTCAGCAGGTCAGCAGACAAAGCAAAAGTCGGCTGAGCAGTCGCAGCTGCAAAGGATTGCTAATGTTTCCAGCAGAGCAGCATTTTAGTGTGGCATGCTTCAAGGCTGTGAAGAGAGTTTGACATAGAGGGAGAGAGAGGGAGAATAAGAAATATTTAAGATACATCAAATGAAATTTCAGTTAATATTCAGATATATAAACTGCTTGTCAGTCATTGTAAATCTCAACAATTCTTCAAAAATTTGCTGCCTTCTTTTTTCTGCTATATTCTTTGCTGATAAGTAACGTTTGGCGATAAGATTTTAAATAAAGCAAAAACAAAAGAAAAAAAAGATGCTTGAAATTCCAATGAATTTTTCGGTTGATTCTGTTGCTATTATTATTATTATTATGCATTTGCATTTGTTTCAATTCACAGAAAACATCGTTCGATGTTTAACTGTTATCTTAATGTCGCTCCCTCCCTCTTCTCTCTCTCTCTCTCTCTCTCTCTCTCTCTCTCTATCTATATATTTTTCTTCTATGTGTGTATTTGTAGCTAGTTACAGTTATAAGCAACTTCCTGTTAATGTGTTTGACTGCGCTGCCTTAAAAACAACATACATAACCTTCACAGCCAACACAGAGAGAAAGAGGGAGAAAAAGAGATAGCAAGATAGCATGAGTGAGATCGCAAATAGTGCAAGGTGTATACTCGATAAAAAAAAAAAAAAAAAAAAAACAACTAAATGTAGCGTTAAAAAAAATAGCAAACAAACAAAAAACAACAAGAACAACAACAATTGCTCGACGCGCTTATTGAAAATGTTTATAGATGAGAGAGGGCTGAGGAACACACACACACACCACACACACACACACAGATGCATACATTCATCACATCATCGTCAAGTTGTCGTCTCGTTTCGTTTCGTTTCGTGTTCGTGCACTACCTCATTATGTGTATAACAATTTGCATTAAGTGCGAAAGAGAGCGCTATAGCAAGAGCGTAACACAGATCTAATACAAATTTATATATGTATATATGTATGCATGTGTGCGTGTATGTGCTTTCATTTGTATTGTTGCTATTTTGCTTGCGCTTTTGTGTCAGTGTTTTTTTTTTTGTTTTTTTTTTTGTTTGTTATACTTTGATTAGATATAAATTTCTTTATTGATTAGATAAAACGCAACGCAAAATGAAATCTAAAAAAAAAATAAACTAAAGCGAACAATGAGAGACGCAAAATGCTTAACTGAATATCAATGCAAGATCTTGCATCCCATTCGCTCGCCCTTACCCTTCCCCTTATCAACTGCCTTTCGCCTTTCACTGTACATTTAAATTGTTGCACACTTTAATTTTTGTAGCGATCATAAAAAGTTTTTTTTTTTAATTTTTGTTTTTGTCTTTTTGGCGCTCAAATTGATTTCCGCATTTTTATTTTATTTTTTTGATGGATGATGCACAGTGGCGTATTGTAAGATGGTTGTGGGTAGTGGCGGGGTATGGCGGAAGTGAGGGTGAATTTCGATTGCTAAAAACTTTCGAGACGTAGAATTTGACTTGTTTTTTATTTCATATTTTTTTTTTGTGACTTTTTTTTACATCTATTATTTTGTTTTATTCTTTTGCTTGGCTCATGGAATGGGAATGGGAATGGGAAAGGGAAAGGGAAGGTAACCAACGGGTGGCAGTGCGAGCAGAGGGTTGATTATGTCAGACAAAAGCCAAATGAAATATGTGTTTTTTATATGGTACTTTTAAGGGTTGGGGGCGGTGGCGGTGGCGTCGGTTCGGCATCGGCTTAGCTTTGCAAGTACAGTATGAATATATACATATACTTGAAAAGTGCTCATTGGAATGGGGGGAGGGAAGGGCAAAATTTGTATACTATAAAACACAATACACAGACACAGAATACTGTGTCTGGTCTGAGTTCATGATTGGCAAATGTCTACGGCAAAAAATATAATAAAAAAAAAAAAATAACAGCAAAAATCAAATGAAAACTAAGTGCAAAAGTTTTTGTTTTTCTTATTTATTTATCTTGTTGTTGTTCTAGTTGTTGCTGTTATTGCTGTCTATATGTATGTGCTTTTTATAGCTTCCATTTGCCACTGGCAAAAAGCAAAAGCAAAAAGTAAAAATAGCAAAAACAAAACTAATGTCTAATAGCGTAAAAAATTGTTCGACACGTGCGTGGAAAAAGCTAAAATCGCTCGCTACATGCGCTTTATAATTTCTTATAACAATTGCGACACGAGCTTTTATTGTTGTTGCTGTTGCTTATGTTGTGATTGATGCTGCTGCTGTTGTTGTTGTTGTTGTTGTTTACAGTTATTTAAGGGATTCAGTTGCCTGCATATGTGAAATATTTGCAAAAATTGCAGATGAAATATGACAAGCATGAGAAGAGAGAAGCATGTGTGTGTGAGTGTGAGTGAGACCTAAGAGTGACTGCAACTGCTGCTATTTGCCGCATATGACAACTGTGAGGCAATTACAAAAGCCGCCTGAGTGCTGTGCACACATACACATACTCATTGGCACTCACGATCTCTCACACTCTCAAACACATACAGATACACACACGTCTAGCATGTCCAGTATTGCGGCATAAAACCAATAACATTCGAAAATGTTGAACGACATAATGTACGCTGAATTTCTATTTTACTCTCACTCCCAATCCGAGTTCGAGTTTTGCATTCATTTTTGCTATCATCATAACCAATGGATCAAGCAGCGAGCCAAACATCTCCCTCAATGCACATCTCCCGCACCTTCTACTTCCCTTTCTATTTCTCCTTCTATTTCTACTCCAACATCTGTCTATGTTCGTCATCGTTCATTGTCTGTAGCTGTTACTGCTGTTGCTGTTGCTACAGCTGCAATTGCTGTTACTGCTACTACTGATGCTGCTACTGCTGCTACTACTGCATACGATGCCCTCTCCAAAAATGCGTTTGACAGTTGTTTTCAAGGGTGTTTAATGCTGAGCTGCCGCTACCAAAAATACAAAAATTCAAAAAAACAAAAAAAAAAAGAAAAGAAAAATTCCATTTCCATTGCCATTTCCAATACCCGAAAATCCCATTTGAAACTCTCTCTCTTCCTCTCTCTCTTATTCTTCTCATACGAATTGCATTTCCCTAGCAACAATTTTTCAGTTTATTTTTTCACTTTACTTTCTACTATTTCTTTTTCTTTTTTCTTTATTTTTTTTTGTGCTGTCGGTCGTTATTGGATTGCGTTGAGCATATGCTGTCTGGCGAGGGGAGTTCAATAGGTTTTTCGGGTTTGCAACTTTTGCAATTTTCACATGTCATTGCAGCGTTGCATTGTTGTGGGATGCATCAGTCCCTTCTCCTCCTCGTCTTCACACCCCACTCCGCTGCTCTTTGTGCTTTCTCTTTGTGTTTCTACATGCCTCACAAACACGCTTTAAAATCTCTCTAAATGCAGCGCCTGCATGTATGCAGCAGTTTTTTCCGTGTACTTGCAACTTAAAGCTGAGCCAATAGTTTTTTTTTGGGGACACAAACAAACAACTTAAGGCCGAAAAGGAAAGAGAGAGATACAGAATGAAAGCAAATCAGAAAAAGGAGACGCCATAAAACTTGACGGCGCCTCAAGTTACAGGACTGAGAACGTCGTTGTTGTTGTTCTGTTATTGTCGTTGCCTTTGCCGCCTTTTTATGGTTTCATTTTGAGTGAATTACTTGGCGCCCAATCGCCTGCTGCGACTGCTGCGTATTGAGTTACTCAGTTAAAGCATACAAATAGCGAGTCTTATGATTTATTTGCCAATAGACTCGACTTGAAGGCTTGCAACACACACACACATATATATATATATATATAGAGAGAGAGAGAGAGTGTGAGGGACACACGTATACGCGTTGTTTCATCATAAATTGCAATAAAAATAAATATAAATCAACATAATAGACTCGCAGCAACCACCGCAACATCAGCAGCAACAACCCTCGATGAAGTACAAGAGCCAAAAGAAGAAGAACATTTGCAAACTCCATGTGAGTATTATTTGACTGCGACAAGAGTGAGTAGTATGTATGTGTGTGCTGTGGCAAGCAAGCAAAATTTCTGTACGAATCGTTAAAAAAAGGCGCAGATTTTTTTTTTTTTTTAATAAAAATCAAATGCAAATAATGCAACAAAACAAACTGAAAAATGTATAAAATAAAAGTAACATATATTGAATGGCAGCATGGTAAATGGCTAGCATTACACACTGTGCTCACAATGCTCTTTACTCGGATCTGTGCACCGCACAAGCTGTAAATCCATATTCATATGACTGCACAAGTCCTGCCCTGTTCTGCCCTGCCGCGGCATGCCCTTCCCCTACCACACACTTCCTCGTTATATTCCACCTACTGCCCGGCAATTTCTGTTATGTAAAATATTGGCTGAAATTTCTCTTAGTTGCGATTTTTGCTGTCGATTTTAAATTCATTTTTATAAATGTTTTGCCGGTTTTGCGGTTGAACTGGACTAGAGCAGCGGGGGCAGGATGGGGGTTATCGTTTGGTTGTTGCCATTGTGTGAAATTTTGCCTGCTACTCACTATGCAGCTAGACAGCGAACGTTGCATACCACACATGTGTGGCATGGATGATGTTTGAATGGTTTTTGCTGCAGCTGCTGAAATTCGTTATGCTCATTTTCGGCACCTGTAACGAAGGGTACAGTAACAGCAGTAGCAGGAGCAGCAACAACAATGCAAATATCAAGCGCATGCAAAACGTTTTGCTGTTGACCACACACGTTGCGTATACGCAACATGGGCTGTACTTGCCTTTGCCGGTCTATGTGAAAATTTTAATGTTTCTATGTATGTATGTATGTATGTATGTATGTGTGTGTGTGTGTTTGTCTAACTCTATTTGATTGTGTACATGTGATTGCGCTAATTAGCATGTTTAAGCATATACACGATGCGCCTCTATATATATATACATATATGTATAATTCTGCTGCATATTGACGATATGGTTATATACTGTTATATGCGTTATATTTATATTTATATTTATATATATATATATATATATATATATATATATATATATATATATATATATATATATATGTCATATAAAGTGTCATTTATAACACAGTGGAGCGCAATTAGCATGTGTAGCGCAAACATTGAAATTCATTTCGATTCATTGGATTTTATCTTCTCTCTTCTTTATTTTGAATTTTTGCAATAAATGTTGCATACTTCTTGGAGAAATTTTAAAGAATTATTTTAATTGCTATAAAAAAGTTTAAAATTTGTAAAAATGTATCAAAAATTCAAAAATAACTTCTTTTTTTAATTTTAGCGAAATATTTAAAACATTAAAAAAAATTTTTTTAAATTTTATGAAATATTTCTAATTTATATACATTTCAAACATAGTCAATGTTCACTGTACTTGTCTATCATTTGTAACGGCATCTCGCATTACAGAGTTCAGCACATAAATAATACAAAAAAAAATAATAATAAATTTGCAATGCATTTCGCAAGTTTGTAATTGCATTTCGCTGTTGCTGCTGTTGTTGTTGCTGCTGTTATAGCTAGTTTAATTGTTGTTGTTGTTGTTATTAATGTCGCAATTGCTGCTGTCCTTGTGATGTAACCCCAAATGGTTTGATGGCTGTCGCTGTAGCTGCCGTTTGCTGCCGTTGTCTGCTGCTCGTGCAGCGATAAAACTGACGCTGACTTGTAACACGCGCTAATCAGCAACAAAAGCAACAACAACAGCAACAAGAACTATGGCCGCAATGGCCATGCAGTAATTTCAGTTCCAGACTTGATTGCCCCCGCGGCCAACCCCTTGGCTACTACGCCTCTGACATACTACTGTAACTATCAATCAGCGACAGTTTTGCACACCTTACGTTAGCTTTGTCAGTTGCTGTTCTTATTGCTGTTGTTGTTGTTGTTGTGTTTATTGTAGTTGTAGGTGGGCTATCTTATCTATCAGTTTTTGCTAAAACAAAATTTATTCTAGCTCGCAATTGTTACTGTTGTTGTTAGCTATTGTCAGTGCAATGCAGGTGCACGACTTAGAACCTTGTAGAATATGCGAAATACAAAATCAAATGAAATAATTCTAAACGAATTGGATAATTCGTTAGCGTCATTCAAAGTTTCTTTTTATCTAATCGCCAATTAAACACACAAACACACAACCACAAATACATCCACAAAACAACGCAACGCTTTAGGCATCGATAAAACGCCAAAATGCCAAGAGAAAAAGAGGCGAGTTCAAAGTTTTGTTCAGTTGAACAAAACTTAGCGCAAAAATCATAAACAATTAGAGACACATAAACATTAAAAATAAATCGAAGGCTGACTGTCAGCGACAAGCCAAACGCCAACAACAAAAACAATGAAGAAAAAAAAAATGAAAAAAATCACTATGCCGAATATTTCATATACTAAATGAAAAGTTTTTCTTACAAATAAAACTTAATTTGTGAGCAATGCTATGCTGCTATGTATATTATATTTGTATCGAATAATTTGACCGATAATACGGATCAAGAATATATATACATCATATATAATATATATCACAAACTGCATAAAAAATTCATGTACTCTTTGAAAGTGTATAAAAAAGAAGCTGCAATAATTTTGCTTCAAGTATTTTGCACACTGACAACAACATCAGCAACAAAAGCACATAAACAATATACATAAATCACATTTTAAAATAAAACAAAGCGAAAATTGCAACAGTGCAAAGTAAAAAAAAATAAATAAATAAATAAAAAAAAAAGAAAAAAAACTAAAGAAGAAATAAATAAAAGACGACGAAAAACTCAACGCATAAATCGACGCTGGCGTCAAAGCTGACGTCGCAGTTAGCGTCGTACTTGAAAACCAGTTTGAAGCAACAACAAATCTCTACTGAAGTACAGCTAAATAACAAAAACAACAAGAGTAACAACAACAACAACAACATCAACAGGAACAACAAACAAAACAAACCCAAGAAATTGTTTTTTTTTTATTTTTTTGTTTTTAAATAGCAATAACAACAACTCGAAAATTGTGTCATAAAAATACAAATACAAATACGAAAAAAAAAATCAAATCTTTCAACATAACCACAAAATAGTTAAACTAGAAGCAATGATAATTGCAACAAAGTTTCGATGATAATGTAACATTTATAAGATAAGATATAAAACTAAAGATTTCATGATAGAAGCAATTAATATCTATAAGAATCTACGATTTATAATCTGACTTATTATAGATTTAAGATTTATTATTTTAAGATTTTTATTTTATATCAATATTATCTATGAAAATCATTTCACGTAATAAAAACTGTTTTTATCAATTTACAATTGCAGTGCTTGGCATTCATTCATTTCTTTTCGATCAAAATCAAAATTTCCCAGACAATGTGCAATAATTGTTTCATAATGTAATCGCAAAATATCACATAAGACTCTATGTATGTCGCTATATACATATATATATGCTCATAAACTCGTATTCGTATTCGTTGGCGTACAAATGAGAGCTTCAAGCTTCATTCACAAAAAAAAAAAAAAAACAACATTCGACTTTCGACATTTCGGTATTTGGTATTGAATTCTTCGTCGACTGAAACAATAACGAATCGTCAGATATTGCTATACATATGGTCAAAGATATGGGTCTGGGTGGGCGTCGGGCCTAGGTTGTAGAATAGTACCTGCAATGTTAGCGCGATAAGCGTAAGCGTTGCGATAACTCGAAATTTCTGCATACCAAAGCGAAATTCGTGTCGACTGGCAAGCAAAATAGAAGTCAAAAATATATAGTATATAGAAATTGAGGATGTTGAATTGGGGGGAAGAGAAAGAGCGGGAGAGATGACAATTTTCATTGTTTCGATCGTAGAACTGAACGGACTGTACGATCAACTCTAGTTGTCTGTCAGTTCGACTAAACAAAAAAAAAAATAATAATAATAATAATAAAACACATTGTGTTTTATAATTTGTTGCTGCTGCTGCTGTTGTTGTTGTTGTTAACTGATAAGAATTGGTTACCTTTGATTTTTGTTTTGTTGTTTTGAGCTGAAACTGAAATTACCAGAAGCGGAACGCGATATAGCAAAAGTACGGGGAACTCAGACGCTATCTATAGGCTGACAAGTTAAAATTTTTGGTTTTTCGGTTCAGTTCTATTCAGTTTCTATTTTAGTTTTCTTCTTTGTATTGTATGTGTTGTGTGTTTTTTTTTTAAGCATACATATTTAACTATATCTATATCTATGCGAATGTGTTGGTTCTACTGTGTTTTGTGTTTGAATTTTTGGTTGAGTTTTTGGAACTGATATCAATGCTTGCTGCCATTTAATTGGGTCGTTAAATGTAGTAGGTAATATATTTGTTACTGTTGTTGCTGTTATTATTATTGTAGTTGTTGTTTTTTGGTAGGTTTTATCATGTGACTTCTTCAAGGTGTTTTGAGGACAAATCTATGTATAGGTAAACATACACAAACACACACACAGATACAGATACAATTGATAACAGTCGAATGCGAGCAAATGCACACAGCACACCACACAGCAAAGATCTCTTCAAGTTTCCTTAAAGAATAAAAACTGATCGTCCAAAGTCAAAAGTCAGTTAGCTCTTAACCCATTAATGCCTAATCAAATCTAAATATCAATTAGATATGCAAGACAAGCGTAGAGTTGACCTTCACAACTGATGATGATTCTCACTCGAGGGGTGGTGAGAATGGGTTAAATCAGGGGTAGGGTTATAATATTATCGCTATACAATTTGGGGTGGTTTATGTTACACGTGTAACTTTATACTGTTATGATATATTTTTACGTTGATGTTGCTGTTTTTCTTGTTGTTGTTGTTTTTTAATGTCTCTGCGTCTGCCTCTGTTGAGGGTTGCTCGGATCAGCCCTGTTTTATTCATATATTCTACTGATGGGTTTATTAATATTGTGCCTTATTTTACTTATTAGAGGCATTTTCATAAGTGCATCGAATCCACGATAAAGTAATAAACGCACCGAATGTTTGTTTCTTCGGGGTTAATGAGAGTACATAGAACGCGTCATATACTCTTTCAGTCTCCATATTTCACTCACTCTCTCTTTGATCTTCCACAGTTTCTCTCTCTCTCATTAGTACTCATACTGTCTGTATGTCTATTTGCACCTAGCAATGCTCGCGATGCTATCGTCTACCCCCAAGGGGGTTGTTCGCAGTCTGCTTATATCGTATATGTATGTGTGTGTGTGTGTGTTTTTTTTTTTTGCGATTTGCAAATGGTTTTCCGCGTTTAGGTTTTGTTTTTCTGCCATTTACTCATTGTATCGCATTTTTATTTCCCGTGTGAAAATTGCCAAAGGCAGTCAGAGCACAGGAAGTTGAGAAGTTGAGAAGTTGGGAAGTTGCAAGGAAGCAAGGACAAAAACGGCTACTTTGTCGTCGTCCTTTTTGAATATAGGTAAACTCTTGACAGTCTCTCTCCCTCTACCTATCATTGTCTATGTGTATGTGTGGCATGGTGGTTGCATGTTGGTTTTCATGATGGGTTGTGATTTGGTTGCCTTGGTGGTTGATTGATGTGTCGCATAGTTTTGTAAGTATTTTGTTGGTATTATTTACTCGTACTTACATTTCGATTGTTTTGTTTCACTATTTTTTTTTACTGTTTTTTCGCTGTTTATTTGCCAAGCGGGTGCTATCAGGGGGTGTGTTCGTCATTATTTGCAGGGTGTTAATGTTTTTTCATTATGTTTTTCTCTAACTAATATTTTGCTAATTTTCTAGTCTTTAATGGAAATGTTTGAGTAAATGAATGGAAATTTACATTTAAATTTTCTGGATTTTTTTTTTTTGGATTTTCCTAGATTTACTATTGAGAATTTTTGATTCGTTTTCTCGGTTTTCCCACTATCCCTAAATTTTATTTAATTTTTTATTAATAGTTTTCTCGTTTTTCCCATGGAAATTTTCTTAAATATTACTTCTTGAATTTTCCTTAAGATTCAAGAATTGTGAATCTTTTCAGTTGTACACTTCAGAATTTTTACATTAATTTTTCTATTAATAGATTGTGGTTCATCCCACATTTTCTGTTGAGAATTTTCCATTAACTGATAGAATTCCAGTTAATTCGCCAGGAAACATTTCGCTGCCATTTTGAAGTAGTTTCATTTTATCAATCAGGTATTCAATTTGTGCGTCTTTTACTACCTGTGGCAAAATGGGTTAAGAGTTTTTATACCTGTGCCGGCATTTTCCTACTTAACTTAACTGTAAGATTTGAACCTTTGCGATGATGAATTACACACAGAAAGAGAGAGAGAGAGAGAGAGTGCGAGAGGGGTCGGGGGAGAGGGAGACAGTGAGACAGACCGAAACAATGTGTGTAGTATTTGGTTTCATTGTTTATTTGGCAAGGGAAAAATATGCGTGGCATGTGAGAGAAAAACAGCGAAACGACACGCAAAAGAAAGGCGTAGGTAGGCCATAAGAAAAACGAAGTAATAGACAACCAAAAGAAATAGACAGAGAGAATGAGATAGACAGAGATACAAAACACAGATGAGACGAGTTTGTAATGCTTCGTTCGGTTTCGGTTTAGGTTTTTCGTTGGTCGCTTCGACTGACCTTTTTCGGTATAGAGTTAGGGCAAATTTAACTTCTTCTTATTCTTTTTTCTTTATTTTTTTCTTTGTACGTTTTGCTCCCCCATTTCCTTAGATATGAACAAACGTTCGCGCAAAGAGCGAAAAAATTGTCGAATTGACGAACTGATGTATTGTATTATTTTTGCTGTTGCTGCTGTTGTTGCTGCTATCGTTTTGCGGGGCAGGCAAAAACAAGCGACGCGTCGTTGTTGTACCTTGGGAACATTTTCTAGCCTGTTTCTTGTGTGTTCTACGTGGAAAACTCTAAGCAGAGCAGAGAAGAAGAAGCACAAGAACAGCAGTAGGTCGCGACAGCAGCAGCAGCAGAAAACAAATTTGTGTGCACTCAAATTGTCTGCAAGGCAAACGATAAACACAGCAAACGACAAACGGCAAACGGCAAATGTTTTCAAAGCCTGACGAAGAGCAAGCAGAGCAAGGAGAGCCTTATGAATTTTCTCTTCGACAAGCGTACGTGCGTTGAGTTGAGTTTACGTTTGTGTATGTATGTGTTTGTGTTTGTGTGTGTGAGAACGTATATGTGTATGTGAGAAACGATTATGGGTCAGCTGTGCGTGAGCTGTGCCTGAGAGCGTTTGTGTTAGAGAGGGGAAAAGCAGCACAAGGAGAGAGAGAGAGAGAGAGAGCGACATAACGGCTGTCACACAGCTGATGTGAACTGCTGCTATATGTTTATGTGTAGCCACTGTGTATGTTTGTATGCGTGTGTCTGTGTGTTGTAATATAAATATTTTGTTTATTTCATGTATTTTGTGTTTGTTTTTTCTATGCAGTTTATTATTATTTTTGATTTTTTTTCTTTTGTTTTTGTTAAATTTAATTGTTATAACTAATATTATGATATTTGGTATTATGTATTAGATATTATATATATTAAATATATTTATTTATATCTACAACAAAAAAAAGCATAATTGTGACAAAAATTTACATAAAATATCTAAAAACAAAAGCACATTCCTTTCAAAGCACAACAATTAAATGATTCTCTATGTAAAGAAATATACAAAATTGTCATTAACAACAATTTCGAGTAATATTATTAACATTATGATTATGTTTGTATTTTGTTTCTATTTTTTATGTTGAATTTATTTTTAGCAATTTTTTTTATTGACAGACAATTAAAAAGTTGTATGAGAAAATTCTTTCAGCATTTTTCTTAAATAATTTTTTTTTCCTTTTGCTCGTGAATTTTTTTTTCTAAATATTTTTTTTTTTTTGTTGTTTTAAATGGAATTTATTTTTAGATATTTTACCTAAGTTTTTCGTAATTGTGTGAAATTGTTGTAGCTGCGCTTGATGTTGTTCTTTGCTGTAGCTGATTTTGTTGTTGTTGTTATTGTTGCAGCTGCTGTTGCTGTACTTTATGTGACAGTTGCGTGTAGCGGAACAGCAATCAGAAAAGTAGTAGTAATAGTAGTAGAAGAAGAAGTAGTAGTAGTAGTAGTGGTTGCAGAGAGCAGCTGTTGCTTCTGCTGCTGCTGCTGCTCTCGTTGTTCTTGTTGTTGCTCAGCTGCCGCCTTATCAGTTGTTCTTGCTGTTTATACCGTTAGTTCTTGCTTTCGTCTCTTTGTTTATGTTTTTTTATTTCTTTTGGCCTGACTCTTGATTATTGATGCACTTTTCTATGGACTTTTCACTTTATCTGCACTTTGTTTTTATTTTATGTAATTGTTCTTGTGGTTGTTGTGTTTGTTGTGAGTGTACAGTGGGAAAAGTGTAGAAACTTTTTTTTGAAACTTACTTTTTGGAATTGCGCTTCGTTGTTTGTTTGGAATACATGGGAATTTTGTCAACAATCAATTGCATGGCATCAACAAATACATTTGCATCTAGACACACTTTTCACCACGTTGCGTGCGTCTGTGTCTGTGTCAGTGTCAGCGAGAGTGTTTGTTTGTATGTGTGAGTTGTGTTTTTACGTGTTTTGTGTGTTGTCTTGTGTCTTTTGTTTATTTGCAACTGTTTTTCTTTTTTCTTTTTATGTTTTTTAGCTCTTTCTGTCGTTTGCTTAAAAGTTCAGCGACATTTTGGCAAAGTTTATTTCAACTTTGTCTGGTTTTTTTTTTATGCACTTTTTTCTTTCACTTTTTGCTGTTTTTTTTTTGTGTTTTGTTTGTTTGTTTCAACTTTATGCTGCTGCTTGTTGTTGTTTGTTACGCTTTCACATTTCTTACGTCTGTTTTTGTTTATGATTTTTATTTTTTATTTTTTGCACAAGCTTTTCCAAATTGTTTGTGTTGTTATTTTTCTGTAACTTTTTTGTTTTTTTTTTTTTGGTTGCTAGCAAAATTTGTAAATAATTTTTTTTGCACGTTTGTAAAACCTGTTGTTTATTTTTGTTGTATTTTATTTTTGTTTCATTGCATTTCACTTGTGCTAGTTGTTTGTTGTTGTTGTAATACTGTTGTTGTAGTAATCCAAGTTGTTGTTGTTGCCGCAGCAGTTTGTTGTTTTTGTTGTTGTTGTTTTGCTGAGTTGCAACAGGAACTTTTTTTTGAGCACTTAATCCAAAAAATGTGCTTGCTTGTTGTTGTTGTTTTTTTATGTTATTATTTTTATTTTTTATTTTTTTGCTCACTTGAGAAACAATTTTTTGTTCAAATTGTATTTTTCCACTTGAACTGTACTTTGTTTATTTATTTTTATTTTCATTAAATTTACTTTATTTTCAGCTGTTTTGTAATTTGATTTCGTTTATTTTTTTTATTTTGTTTTGTTTGTTTTTGTTTTTAATACATTTATTCAAATACTTCACAGTTTGAATTGTTAATTCAATAATTAATTAGAAAATAATTCTTATTATTTTGCTTTACTTTGTCACTTGCATTGAAAAAACTAATTGATGGAAGATTTATATTTTTATTTGAAAAATTCCAACAATTTTGTTTGACGTGATTGTTTCGCGTGTGCCGCGTATAATAATGCTTCTCTTGGTTTAATTTGTTGATTTTAGCTGTAGTCGAACGCGTGTTTCAACCGAACGACGACAACATTCGACGGCAGCCAGAAAGGAACTGAAGCTGGCTAGCAACGCTGACCGTGGCACGACTCGAAACTGACTGAACGGGAAACTGTCGACTGCGATGGCCGCTGCTTGCTTTTGCTGTCTCTGTTGCTGTTGGCTGTTGCTATTGCTGCTGCTAGCGCTGTCATTGCTGCTGTTTGTTTGCTGCTGCTTCTGCTGCTGCTTCTGCTGCTGCTTCTGCTGCTGCTGCTGTGATGGCGGTGCTACCTTCGCACCCACACATAGACGCAAAACACTGCACGGGAGCGAGAGAGAGCGAGAGAGAGAGAAAAAGAGAGAGAGAGATTTCATTTGCGACATGTTTGCGAGCATATGCGCGTGGTACAGTTTGACGGCTCTCTTTGGTGCTGTGTGTGCTTGGTGTGCTCTCTCCATCAGTCACTCACGCTCGCGCTCGCGCTCACTCTCTCTCTCTCTCTCTCTTTATCTCGCTCACGCGCTTGATTTATTTCAGGTCGCTATGTTTGGTATTCATTTGTGTGTTAAGGGGCGACGACGCGCGAGCACTTAAGTAAAATAATAATTATACGTATGTCAATTTGTTTGACTTCGTTGCGTGCGCTTATTGCTACGTTTAACGTAAAAGCGTAAAGCGTAGTAGATTCTACTACCTTTTTACCACAGTGAGTTGCTGACATTTATTGGGTTTGTTTTGAAAGCGTTTAATGGGCCTTTGGCTACATATGTAGTATGTAGTAGATTCGTACGTAGTATGTAGATATATGTGTGAATGTGTAAACGAGTGAGTTCTTGGCGTAAGCATATGTGTATGTGTGACTATTTGAGTTTGTGTATATGTGTGTGGGTAGCGTTAAGTAGATTTTTCAGCACATTTGTCTTAATTGTTGTGATTTGTGGTTGATATTTGAATGATTTACGGCAGCCAGGGGCGCAATTTGGCAAGTTTCGATATGCGGCTTATGTGTTGCATATATGCAAATTTGAGTGTTAGCTCTGCATTATTTAAATGCAAATTAATTAATTGTTTCTTAAGCGTTTGACATTATACTTAAAATAAAATGTAGATTTACATTTTGAGTGCTTTTGTTCACTTTTGTTGATTTAATTTCATTTGATTTTGGAGATCATTAAAATGATCATTAGTAATGAACATAATCAATGAATTATTCAAGTTAACACTGAATAAATAAATAAATAAACATTCCATATGCTGCTTTTTCAATAAACTCTCAATCTCACACAGCTACACACACACACATACACATAGTTTCGCAGACACATGCTCATTCAGCTGTTTGTATGCTTTCGTCGAGTAGCCGCAAAATTGAAATACTTTAATTACCCGAATAAAAAACATTTAACAATTTAATCTGAGCATATCAATTGCCGCACACAACACTCCACAAACATTCACTCACACATATGTACATGCATATAGTATATCACACGCGCTCTCTTCATTTCACACATGCTCTCATTTTACGCGCTCTCGCTCACTTCGTGCTCTTGGCAGAGTCGAGTCATGCCCAAAATCCACTCCCAATTTATCACTCAATTAGCACAGAAAAATGTAGTAGTGTATTTACTACACTTCTCGCACAAAAACATACACACACAAATACAAACATATGAACACTCACAGCACAACAGAAGCAGAGAGCAACAGCAGCTGCACAGCGTGAGAAATTCACTGCGAATTAAATGCATACCCGATCCTCAACTTCGGCTACTGCTCGGCTTCGGCTCGAAATTCGGCTCAGCTCTCGTCTTTGGCTTCGGCTTGCTAGCAGCAGCGTATCCGTATCGGGTGTTCATCTCAATGAAATTGTAGCATATTTGTTGCCATATCGAGATTAAATTTTCAAAACACAAACGAGCGAAACGGCGCTGTTGGAGGTGGCAGAGATAGAGACAGAGACAGTCACCGTGAAAAAGAGAGATAACAAGAGAGAGAGCAAGCAAGCGAACGAAAGAGAGAGCATGCAATGTATGTATGTAGATTTGTTGTTGTGTGCGTGGCTTGTAAGCTTTTGTGCGGTGGGTGGGTGGTTGGTGGGTCGTTCGCTTGGTTGGTCGTGCGATTTATTGATGACGTCGACGACGGCGTCGCTGTCGCTGTTTCTGTTGCTGTTGTCTCTGCCGCCGTTGGCAGTGTTAATGTGTTTGTTGCTTTGGCATAAAATTATGTTTTATTTTATTTAACATGCTGTTTTTTTTCTTCTTTCTTCTGCCGCTCGCCGTCGATTTTTGGCAGTCCTTGTCATAATTTCAATGCGAGAAGGAAACGCAGCCGTCCTGGCGCAGGAAGTCTTCTAGAGTGCCAGCCAGGCAGGAGCAGCAGTGGCAGTAGCCGCAGCAGAGGCATCACAAGCAGCAACAACAATAAACGTCGACAGTTGTGCGATGATGGCAGCTTCATTGGGTTATGCTTATGGCTTTGGGTTTGGGTTTGGGTTTGGCTGCTGGTTTGAGTTTTGAGTCTGAGTATGAATTTGGGTTCTGGTCGGAGAGTTGCGTATGTTTGTATGGCAGTGTGTATGCGTGTCTCCCTTGCTGTATGTGTGTGTGTGTGTGTGTGTGTTAAAGGAAGTGTACGTTGTAGGCCGTCGCGTCGTCAGTTTTAGACACGTGTGCGGGCGAGGGAGGTTCGAGTATCTGTATCCGTATCTGTGTAAGTGCGTCGCTTGTTCTTGTTGTTGCTTTTGCTGTTTGTTACTGCTTGTTGTTAGCCCCTCTATCATTGTGTATGTACGTCTGTGTGTGTGTGTATGTGCGTGTGCATGTGAGTGTCATGGGCTGCTTATGTGCGTTGTGTGTTCCTGTTGTGCGTTCCTGTCACTGTGTGCTTGCGAGTCGAGCAAAGGCGCATACAGGGTGCTTCAGTCAATCAGCAGCAGCAACAACAACAACAAAACCATACAGCACATTGACTAAGTCGCACTTGGTCACTGAAATAGAGTATAGCTGGCACTATACAGGGTATCATGTCTACCAACTGGAATTGTCTCACAAATTATCTAAAAACTTAATTACATTTTCCTACAAATTGCAAATAATTTATTTTCATAAGTCTAATTTATACCAAAAAGTTATTTATCAATTTTCAAATTTACAATCTAATTTAATATCGCAATGATTTTTTTTATTAAATTTCATAAATGATTAAAATACGACTTTTTAAGTAAAATTTAAAGAAAATAAATTCAAATTGATTTTCAAATTAAATTTGAAAATTTAAGAAATAATAATTGAAGATTGATTTTTGATTGAAAAATAATTTTTTTGTTTTATTAATTTGTAATTTTTATTTTTAATTATTAATTTTAATAAATTAGAAAAATAAGTCAATATTTTAATAAATATAAATTAATTTGCTAAAATATTTTATAATAGAAATTAATGTTGAGACTTGTTTAAAGCGAAAGCATAGCAAAGTGTAAAACTGATGCGGCACCCTGTATTTAAAACGCGGCTGTAAAAACAATTTAATGCATAAAACGACAAAAATCTGGTTTTCACAAAACCAAACGCAGAGCCAGCAGCAGCAAGCGACGAAAGCGCTAAAAGAGGAGGCAAATGGGTGGCAAAAGGGGGAGGGGCAAACATGAAGATGTAGAAGGTGGAACAGCAGAAGCAACAGCACCAGAAGCAGCAGTAGATGAGGAAGTAAAGGCGGAGGCGGAGGTGCAAAAGGAGAAGTTGCTGTTGATGCTGGAAGAACTCTCGCACAGGCAACAACAGAAAGTATGTATAGTAGCATCAGCAGCAGCAGTAACTGCAGCAGCAGCAACTGTTGAGATTACACTAAAAGTAACTGCCAGCAGAAGCAACAACAAAAACAATAACAACAACGACGACAACTGTAGCTACAACTACAACAAACACAAGGAACTGCAGCCGCAGCAACAACACTGAACAAGCGTAGCACTAAAATCAATTATGTAGCAAAAGCGGCAACAACAACAACAACAAAAACAACAATTGCAGTTGGTAGTCACTGCCACAGCAGCAAAAGCAGCGTGAAAATAGTAGTGTAGGCAAAAAAAAAAAGAAAAAAGAAAAATGGCAAAGTAAAATGAAAACGCAGACAACGTTAACAGTGACGCTAACGTTGACTGCGACTGAGGCAGTGGCTGTAGCAGAGCAGGAGCGCAGGGTGGTGGGTGGCGAGTCACTGCGGCAGTCAAACTGTGAGACCGTCATACAGTCAGTCAGTGAAGCCGGCGACAGTCTGACGCTCTCTGCGTCGTGTCGGTCAGTCACAAATATGTTGCGCATTTCTGCCTCGGCTAGTGAAATACACACAGAGAGTGAGATAGAGTAAGAGAGAGAGAGAGAGAGCGCGACAAAGCAACATAGGGTGAGAGTGTGAAAGAGGAATGGAGTAAGGGGAGGGAGGAGGAGGGAGAAGAGAGACGGCGAACACTGCTGTGTAACTGTTGTTTTTATTGCTTGTGGGGTGGTGGTGGGCCGATTGCTGTGCTGTGCTAGTGAAATGCGTGAGAAGCGTTGATAGAGAGAGAGTGAGGGGTAAACAACAGCAGCAGCAGCAGTAAACGATGAACTTTGCTTGACGATGCTTGCTATTCTTCTCGTTGTTGTTGATGTTGTTGTTGTTGCCGTAGTATGTTGCTAGGTTTGAGGCAAACACCTTTCCACGTGCAAGCCGAGAGCAGCTCAGCTGCTGTTGCTACTGCTGCTGTCGTTGACGTCGACTTCGCTGCTGCCCTGCAGATGTTTGGCAAAATAATCAGCGAGCAGCGTTTGGAGAAAAGAGCGTGCAAAAAAAATTATGCTGAGTGCTTTGGCTGCCTGCCCATACAAAGTGAAAGAAGCAGCAGCAGTTCACTCAACAGAATGTATATGTAAGAGTCTCTCTCTCTCTCTGTATGCGCCTGTATGTGTGTGTGAGTGCAGCATAATAAAAAAATAAAAAGGCAGCGAAAGAAGAAAATCAACGAGCATCAGCAGTTGTAGCAGCGGCCGAGGCAGCGGGCAGCAGGCTGAAGTCAGCAAGCAGCAGGCAGCAAAGGCAATGACAGAGACAGCGGGCAGCGGCAATGAGACGTTCGCTATGTGCTCGTTGTGCGCTCAGTTTCAGTTACAGCGGCAGCGTCGACTTTGCGTCGGCAGATACTTTGGGATTTTTTTTCTTGGTTTTCTTTGTATGCTTTATTTTGTACGTTTTGTTGTTACTACTACTGCTGCTGCTGTTGTTGCTGCTGTTGTTGCTGCTGTTATTGCTGCTGTTGTTTCTGCTATTGTTGTTGTTATTGTTTTCATACATTTTATCAGTCGCGACGTCAGCGTCAACGTTGCTGCCTGACGATTTTCTTGGCGTTTTTTCTTCTCCTTCTTTCTGCTTCTTCTACTTATTGTTTTTGTTGTTGCTTTTATTTGGGTGCCGTTTCTTCATGTTGTTGTTATTATTATTATTTTTATTATTGTTGTTGTTGTTTCACTGCGTTGTATCTGTATGTACATACAGAAAAAGAGAGAGAGAGAGAGAGAGAGAGAGAGAGTGTTAGGCATATCGAGAGTCTCGTATCTTTGTATCTTTGTATCTTTTAGCGCTGTTTTTGAGTTAAGCAATTGATGGATATGGTTTATTTATAACGCTTGGCGACTATCGAATGAACACTTGGCCTGCTGCTTGGTCTCTGACTATGAGTATCTGTAAGATACACGCTGCGCTGCTGCTGCCAGTTCCACCAATGCCAGCGACCCGCCTCCACTCCTCTGCTGTCACTCTGCCTCCACTGCTGCTACCGCTGCTGTTGTTGTTGTTGCTATTGTTGCTGTTGCTGCTGCTTGGCGTTCGATAAACGTAAGCGTAATAATATTTTATTGAAATTTGTTTTCTTTTCTTTTCTTTGCTTTATTTTGTGTGTGTGTTTTTTTTGTTTTCTTTTTTTTTCATTTTTCTTTCTTGCTTTGCCTCTGAAGAAATGCTGAACAGCAACAACATTTTGTACAATTTTTCTTTTTGGCTTGCCATACAAAGTGCCAGTGCGATGGTAGAGGCAGTGGCTGGGGCAGGGGCAGGGGCAGGGACAGTGGCATGGGGGGAGTGGCAGAGCACACGACGACTGCCTTCATTTCTTGCTTTTGCTTATTTTTTTTCTTCTTTTGCTTCTTTTTTGTATTTGTCGTCGTCGTCGTCGGTCGTCGGTCGTCGGTCGTCGTCAACATTTTTTTTTTCTTTTTGCGCTATAAGTATCTGTTGGATAAATATGAGGTTAAAGCGTTGCCTTCTGTTCGTTGTTGTTGTTATATGTACATGCATCTGTACGTTGTTTGTAGGTATATACACACACACACACACTCACTCAAATATACATATGTACATATGTATATAGCTGTACATCTGTAGCTGTCTTATGTACCTGTGCTCTTTGTATCTGTATCTGCATCTGTATCTGTAGCTATAACTATTGCTCGTATCTATACCTCAGTTTCGTTATGTATGTGTGTGTGTGTGTGTGTGAGCCTCTCTGTCTGTGTGTTGAAGCGGAGTGCAGCGCATTTTGATTGTTGGCTGCCTTTTGATGAAAACATAAATATCACAAGACAGCAACAGCAACAGCAACTGCAACAACACCAACAGCAGCAGCAGCAACTGCAACACAAAACACTGTAAAAGCAACCAAAGGCATTTGCAGTAGTTGAAAAACTGAAGCAAGCAAACGAATTCTCGCTCTCTGCGCTCACTCACTCATTCTCTATCTCTCTCTTTCTACCTCTCTCTCTCTCTCTCTTACATACTTTAACATTTTGGCTTTTTGAATGAATTCTTGTTGTTTGTTTGCCTCTAAGAGATTCACTCTGATGTCACTCTTGTTGTTCTTCATCGTCTTTTTCAACTTCAACTTCAACTTCTTCTTCTTCACCTTGTTATTGTTGTTGCCTCCTTTCGCTGAGCATTATTCGTATTGAGGTAAATTGATATGACAATGAAATGAAGTTTTGTATTCCATTGTACTTCAGTGATAAGCATAATTAATTCTTAATGTCTTTAAATCGACAAGAAGTCGAAAAGCTTATCAACATTGACTTGTAATTATTTTGTATTAATTTTCATGTAAGAAATTTCCTAATGTTTGAAAACTAACTGTTAATTTTAATAAATTTGTTATGTTTTATGAACTCTACAAATCATTTTATTTAATGACATTAATTATAATAATTAATAATTATTAATTAAAATTATAATGCCACATATTGAATATTTGTAAGTGCATACTCAGACTTCTAGAACGAGCCGTAACATAACCTATGTATGTATACATATGTATGTATGTACATATGTACATACAGTGACTGTAAGGAATACTCGGACAAGTCCTTTTTGAATATTTTAACTGAGCACCCTCGAACCTGGAACTCATTCTAGCCAAAAATTTGTAAAAAAAGGTGTCAAATTGCCTACTAGAGGAATTTTTAAATTTTTTGACCAAATCAAGAGCTGTCTGATTATTCGTGGAGTAGCGAAATTTGGTTTATTTTTATTTTTGCTTTATATTTTCATAATTAGAGATAAATGTTTTATTTTTGATTTCCATTTTTGTGTTAATTTCACGCAGCCAAACTTTCAACAAGGGCTTGTCCGACTATTTGTTGCAGCCACTGTATATAGTCTTGATCAGTAGGCGAGTTGCCTGAAAAACTACACAATACAGTTTAGTAAGTGTCACCCAAAATAAGTCTCCATTGTGACACTATTTCATATACATACTTAGATACCATAGAAACGATCGGCAAAAAATTGACTTTTGTTATGTAAAACTTTTTATTTTTAAAGTTTGCAATTATTTTTGGTGTGACGAAGTTAACTTTATTTTTTTTTTGCCCAGAATTCTTATAAAATTTCTAATTGAATTCAAATGAAGTAATAGTTAATATATTATAATATTATTTATTTAATATAATAATAATTAAATAATATTCAAAAATATATCAAATATTACTTAAAATATATTTAAAAATATTTAATAATATATTTGATATTATTTAAAATGAAAAAAATTATATAATTTTTAAAATGGAAAATTTTCAATACAATTTTGTATTCGTCAAATTCAAAGAAAATTGACTTCAAATCGTTCGAAATCATGGCGCACTGATCCTTTTCATTAACAGCTAAAAATACTTTGATTCATAAATGTTCTAAAAATAAAATACTGACAACTCAAAAAAACAAAAAAAAAATAATAATAACAAAACAAAAATAAATAAATAAAATAAAACCCAAAACAAAAGAAAAGAAATGAAATTAAATTAAAAGAGACGAAAAAGCAACGAAAAAGAACGGAAAAATTCTATATGAAAATAAATATACAAATAAAAATAAAAATACAAATAAATAAGACAATTGAGTTGAATTGTCGTTATGGATTTACGCCCAACTATGGCATCACTTCCTTCCTTTCAAGCTCCCCTCTATTGCTCTGCCTCTCTCACTCTCTCTCTCTCTCTCTCTCTCTCTATCTTTGTCTCTCAGCAGAAGCAGTACAAATAATTATTCATGCAGTCGCCCCAATGACGATTGTAACAAACAGAGAAGACGACACAATTACAACAAAGTGTATGCCACACGCTCATATTCCCCATGCCACAGATACAGATACAAACACACTTGAAAAGAGCAACAACTATAACAAACAGCAATGCGTTGTAATGCATACATACATATGTACATACATACATAGTAATGTATGTACATATGTACATACATCGAAATGAAATCGAAACGAAACGAATATTAAACGTATAAATGTACATACATACATACATACATACATACATACATACATACATACATATTTATGTATGTACATACATATATTCAGGCAAGTAGCGAGCGACAATGCTTTATATAGTTGAATGACTGAACTCAACTGAACAAACCCGTCAACCACAGCAAAAACAATAACAACAAGAACAACAGCAGCAACAACAGCAACAATAATAAAATTAACACACATCGAAATACTTATAAGCAACAACAACAACAACAACAACAGCAAGCAGCAAGAGAGCAAGAAAACAAAAAATTACCTTAAAAACACCAAACAAGCTGAATAAAAAAAAATACAAAACCAAAAAAAAAAAATACAAAACCAAAAAAAAAAATCAGAGAGAAACAAAAAATTAAAAACAACACGAAAAGCAAAAGATAAAGTAGAAGAAGAAGCAAAAATAAAAAAGAAGAAGAGGAAAAAAATATGTACAAAAGCTGAAAATAAAAGTACATTAAACGAAATAAGATGAATACCAAACAAATAAAAAATTTATGCGACTATGGAGTGGAAAGAGCACACGATAGAGATAGATAGATATAGATAGATATAGAGAAGGAGATGCAAGTGAAGGTGGCGGTAGTGGAGAATAGTGCGAGAAGGCAGACAAGAGTATGGAGACGGCGGGTGTCGAGCGAGAAATTATGCCACAATCAAGTACAACGACAACAAGTAAGAAAGTTATAGTCGAGTGTGCTCGACTATATAATACTCGGTGCCCAAAGTTATATTATATATTTATTTTGCTCGTGCTGCGCACTCGCCAATTTTAAGTTAATATAAAAAAAAAATTAAAAAAAAAAATTTAAAAAAAAAAATCGTCTCGGGAATCGAACCGCGGACCTCATGCACTCGAGTTCAACCCTCTAACCACTGAGCCACGCTCTTCACAAGTGTGAGAAACACTGAGTAAATGTTGCCGTCTTATGGGGTGAGAACAGCAAGCAAGCGTACGCCTCTCATCTTTTGAAATTTGAAATGTGTATAACTTCCATGTTTATTATCTGATCTGTATCAAATTTGTACACAAGGTCCAGATAAACATATTCTAACTTTGTACCAAAATTCAGTGCTGTAGCTTGTCTGGGTTTGCTTAAAATCGTTTTTATCGATTTGTGGAGGCGGAGGGGGGCGTGGCAAAAATCCAAAATAAACTTGATCTGCCTGCAAACACTACAAACACTATGCAAAAAAAGTTAAGTCTCTATCTCTTATAGTCTCCGAGATCTGTGTGTTCTTACGGACGTACAGACGGACAGACGGACAGACGGTCAGACGGACAGACGGACATGCTCCAATCGACTCGGCTGTTGATCCTGAGTCAGAATATATATACTTTATGGGGTCGGCCACGCCTCCTTATGGGTGTTACATACATTTGCTCTTGTCACTAACCCAATATACTCTTGGTTCCCAAAGGGCACCGAGTATAACAAGAACAAAAATCAGAGCGAAATCTACTCGCGCTGCATGATGATGATCATAATGATGATGATGCTCAGTTTAATCATTAAAACAACAAATGATCAAGTGATGAACATACATAAATGATCATTATCGCTCAATAATTATGGAGTTTTGCGTTTGCATTTAGTTACTTGCCCAATGGACTTGCATTGAGTGTATCGCACTATCTCTATCTCTATCTGTATCTCTATCTCTATCTCTATCTCTGTCTAGATCTATGTAATGCTGCTCTCGCTGTCATAGTGTCTGTGAAAGCAAAACATGAAAACAGCAAAGCGAATGCCAGGCAGCAACAGCAACAGCAGCACAACGAGAAGATACTCGAAGCTGCAGCAGTTGCAGTTACAGTCCGATTTGCTGCCACTGCCTCTGCCTCTGTTTCTGCCCTTCTCGTTGCCTCTACAACTGCAACTACAAATACAACTATCTCTGCTTCTATAGCTGTAGCTGTATCTGTATCTGTATCTGTCTCAGCCTTAGCCTTAGTCTCAGTCTCCACTTCTATCTTTAACTTTACGTCTGCCGCTGCCTGCTGCTGCATTCCATAGATACACAAAAATAAAAATGCGGCTATGATAAATAATAAAACACAAATACATTCACACTCACACATACACATACTGATATATGTATACTCATAGACTATGAACACTCGCACTCACAGACAGACAGTCAGACATTTAGCTGAGACGGTTGCACATCAGCACTCAGCTTGCAATGTGTAAATGTTGAGATACATTTGTATCTCAGTGCATCAAGACAAGCAAAGTACAAGAAAATCTGTTTGTTATGGCTACAATTGCTGTTGCAGCGATTACAGAGGTTGCTCTTCCTCTTGCTGTTGCTGTGGCAACCAACAGCAACAGAAATAGGACAATGCAACCAAGTGGGCAAAACATTAACAACAACAACAACGACAACAAATGAAACTAAATAGAATAGAAAATGATCGTCCAGAACAATGCAGAGAACAAATTTCAAGCAAAGCATTTGAATGCAACTCAATCTTTGCTTTGCAAATAGCCAATTTTCCGACAAGAATTTTCCTTTTAATTTTCTTTTCTTTTCTTTTATTTTCTCTTTTTTCATTTTTCGTTTCTTTTCAGATCTTCAAAGAATTGTTTAAAACTAGAAAATAAGTTGAAAATTACTTTGATAATAAGCGAAAATGCATTTACATTTATTGCTAGATTTGAGTTTGAATTTATTTCACTGAGTTGATAATAAATGTTTTGTTATATTGTTAGAACAATTAATAAGAATAATAAAAATAATTTATTTTAAAAATATGCAAATTTTAATTAAATATAATTTTTATTTATTTAATTATTTTTAAATAATCTTGGTTAAATTTTTGTAAAAATATAAAAAATCGGAGAGAATGTTCACTGAAGATTTTTATATTTGATTTTATTTAATTATTATTATTAATTAATATAAAATAAAATGGTTATACCTATGCAAGAGTTTAAATTTATTTAAAGGTAATCAAATGAATAATTATATTGTTAGATGCAATTTAAAATAAATTATTTTTATTATTCTTATTAATTGTTCTAACAATATAACAAAACATTTATTATCAACTCAGTGAAATAAATTCAAACTCAAATCTAGCAATAAATGTAAATGCATTTTCGCTTATTATCAAAGTAATTTTCAACTTATTTTCTAGTTTTAAACAATTCTTTGAAGATCTGAAAAGAAACGAAAAATGAAAAAAGAGAAAATAAAAGAAAAGAAAAGAAAATTAAAAGGAAAATTCTTGTCGGAAAATTGGCTATTTGCAAAGCAAAGATTGAGTTGCATTCAAATGCTTTGCTTGAAATTTGTTCTCTGCATTGTTCTGGACGATCATTTTCTATTCTATTTAGTTTCATTTGTTGTCGTTGTTGTTGTTGTTAGAGATACAAATGTATCTCAACATTTACACATTGCAAGCTGAGGTATGTGTATGTGTGAGTGTGAGTGTGAATGTATTTGTGTTTTATTATTTATCATAGCCGCATTTTTATTTTTGTGTATCTATGGAATGCAGCAGCAGGCAGCGGCAGACGTAAAGTTAAAGATAGAAGTGGAGACTGAGACTAAGGCTAAGGCTGAGACAGATACAGATACAGATACAGCTACAGCTATAGAAGCAGAGATAGTTGTATTTGTAGTTGCAGTTGTAGAGGCAACGAGAAGGGCAGAAACAGAGGCAGAGGCAGTGGCAGCAAATCGGACTGTAACTGCAACTGCTGCAGCTTCGAGTATCTTCTCGTTGTGCTGCTGTTGCTGTTGCTGCCTGGCATTCGCTTTGCTGTTTTCATGTTTTGCTTTCACAGACACTATGACAGCGAGAGCAGCATTACATAGATCTAGACAGAGATAGAGATAGAGATATAGATAGAGATAGAGATAGCGATACACTCAATGCAAGTCCATTGGAAGACTACAAACGCAAAACTCCATAATTATTGAGCGATAATGATCATTTATGTATGTTCATCACTTGATCATTTGTTGTTTTAATGATTAAACTGAGCATCATCATCATTATGATCATCATCATGCAGCGCGAGTAGATTTCGCTCTGATTTTTGTTCTTGTTATACTCGGTGCCCTTTGGGAACCAGAGTATATTGGGTTAGTGGAGCAAATGTATGTACACATAAGGAGGCGTGGCCGACCCCATAAAGTATATATATTCTGACTCAGGATCAACAGCCGAGTCGATTGGAGCATGTCCGTCTGTCCGTCTGACCGTCTGTCCGTCTGGTCTGTACGTCCGTAAGAACACACAGATCTCGGAGACTATAAGAGATAGAGACTTAACTTTTTTTGCATAGTGTTTGTAGTGTTTGCAGGCAGATCAAGTTTATTTTGGATTTTTGCCACGCCCCCCTCCGCCTCCACAAATCTACAAAGTTAGAATATGTTTATCTGGACCTTGTGTACAAATTTGATACAGATCAGATAATAAACATGGAAGTTATACACATTTCAAATTTCAAAAGATGAGAGGCGTACGCTTGCTTGCTGTTCTCACCCATAAGACGGCAACATTTACTCAGTGTTTCTCACACTTGTGAAGAGCGTGGCTCAGTGGTTAGAGGGTTGAACTCGAGTGCATGAGGTCCGCGGTTCGATTCCCGAGACGATTTTTTTTTTTAAATTTTTTTTTTAATTTTTTTTTATATTAACTTAAAATTGGCGAGTGCGCAGCACGAGCAAAATAAATATATAATATAACTTTGGGCACCGAGTATTATATATTGAGCACACTCGACTATAACTTTCTTACTTGTTGTCGTTGTACTTGATTGTGGCATAATTTCTCGCTCGACACCCGCCGTCTCCATACTCTTGTCTGCCTTCTCGCACTATTCTCCACTACCGCCACCTTCACTTGCATCTCCTTCTCTATATCTATCTATATCTATCTATCTCTATCGTGTGCTCTTTCCACTCCATAGTCGCATAAATTTTTTATTTGTTTGGTATTCATCTTATTTCGTTTAATGTACTTTTATTTTCAGCTTTTGTACATATTTTTTTCCTCTTCTTCTTTTTATTTTTGCTTCTTCTTCTACTTTATCTTTTGCTTTTCGTGTTTTTAATTTTTTGTTTCTCTCTGATTTTTTGGTTTTGTATTTTTTTGGTTTTGTATTTTTTTTTATTCAGCTTGTTTGGTGTTTTTAGTAATTTGTTTTCTTGCTCTCTTGCTGCTTGCTGTTGTTGTTGTTGTTGTTGTTGCTTATAAGTATTTCGATGTGTGTTAATTTTATTATTGTTGCTGTGTTGCTGCTGTGTTCTTGTTGTTATTGTTTTTGCTGTGGTTGACGGGTTTGTTCAGTTGAGTTCAGTCATTCAACTATATAAAGCATTGTCGCTCGCTACTTGCCTGAATATATGTATGTACATACATAAATATGTATGTATGTATGTATGTACATTTATACGTTTAATATTCGTTTCGTTTCGATTTCATTTCGATGTATGTACATATGTACATACATTACTATGTATGTATGTACATATGTATGTATGCATTACAACGCATTGCTGTTTGTTATAGTTGTTGCTCTTTTCAAGTGTGTTTGTATCTGTATCTGTGGCATGGGGAATATGAGCGTGTGGCATACACTTTGTTGTAATTGTGTCGTCTTCTCTGTTTGTTACAATCGTCATTGGGGCGACTGCATGAATAATTATTTGTACTGCTTCTGCTGAGAGACAAAGATAGAGAGAGAGAGAGAGAGAGAGAGTGAGAGAGGCAGAGCAATAGAGGGGAGCTTGAAAGGAAGGAAGTGATGCCATAGTTGGGCGTAAATCCATAACGACAATTCAACTCAATTGTCTTATTTATTTGTATTTTTATTTTTATTTGTATATTTATTTTCATATAGAATTTTTCCGTTCTTTTTCGTTGCTTTTTCGTCTCTTTTAATTTAATTTCATTTCTTTTCTTTTGTTTTGGGTTTTATTTTATTTATTTATTTTTGTTTTGTTATTATTATTTTTTTTTTGTTTTTTTGAGTTGTCAGTATTTTATTTTTAGAACATTTATGAATCAAAGTATTTTTAGCTGTTAATGAAAAGGATCAGTGCGCCATGATTTCGAACGATTTGAAGTCAATTTTCTTTGAATTTGACGAATACAAAATTGTATTGAAAATTTTCCATTTTAAAAATTATATAATTTTTTTCATTTTAAATAATATCAAATATATTATTAAATATTTTTAAATATATTTTAAGTAATATTTGATATATTTTTGAATATTATTTAATTATTATTATATTAAATAAATAATATTATAATATATTAACTATTACTTCATTTGAATTCAATTAGAAATTTTATAAGAATTCTGGGCAAAAAAAAAATAAAGTTAACTTCGTCACACCAAAAATAATTGCAAACTTTAAAAATAAAAAGTTTTACATAACAAAAGTCAATTTTTTGCCGATCGTTTCTATGGTATCTAAGTATGTATATGAAATAGTGTCACAATGGAGACTTATTTTGGGTGACACTTACTAAACTGTATTGTGTAGTTTTTCAGGCAACTCGCCTACTGATCAAGACTATATACAGTGGCTGCAACAAATAGTCGGACAAGCCCTTGTTGAAAGTTTGGCTGCGTGAAATTAACACAAAAATGGAAATCAAAAATAAAACATTTATCTCTAATTATGAAAATATAAAGCAAAAATAAAAATAAACCAAATTTCGCTACTCCACGAATAATCAGACAGCTCTTGATTTGGTCAAAAAATTTAAAAATTCCTCTAGTAGGCAATTTGACACCTTTTTTTACAAATTTTTGGCTAGAATGAGTTCCAGGTTCGAGGGTGCTCAGTTAAAATATTCAAAAAGGACTTGTCCGAGTATTCCTTACAGTCACTGTATGTACATATGTACATACATACATATGTATACATACATAGGTTATGTTACGGCTCGTTCTAGAAGTCTGAGTATGCACTTACAAATATTCAATATGTGGCATTATAATTTTAATTAATAATTATTAATTATTATAATTAATGTCATTAAATAAAATGATTTGTAGAGTTCATAAAACATAACAAATTTATTAAAATTAACAGTTAG
>JBAMBR010007213.1:0-44652 GCA_037044475.1 Zaprionus obscuricornis
GAAATTTTCATAAGTAAAAAAATTTATCATGAGAAAATTTTTATTTTTTTTGTTGAAATTTTTGAATTTACAGCGAAAATATTGAAAAACTATTAAAATAAATTTTCTAAATTATATATGGTAGATAAAATTTGATAAATCGACTCGACAAATCGATACTTAATATCGATACAAATTTTATAGCTAAAAATTTGCTAGCATCTCAAATGAAAATTTTAATTAAAATTTGCCAAAATTTAACTTAAATTTCAATTTGAAATTTTACATTTTTTTTTTTTTTGCAGAGATATAACGAAATTTTTGTGCTCTTGCTTAATGAGAATTTGCAGCTTTCTTTTTTGTATAAAATTCTGTATAAATGACAGCTTAAAGTGTAGCACAAACTGACTGATGATGATATAGCGTTGAGATGCTGTAGACAAAAAGTGAAATTGCTATTACTTAGTAGCAGTAACTACTATAAGTACAGTAATTGAAAATTTAGACATAGAGAGAAAGAGGGAGAGAGAGTTAGAGAGAGCTTGAAAGTGAGATAGATGTCTCTATATGAAATTGAATTGCATTTTACAGAGTTTACAGTTTACAGTTTTGTCGACTTCAGTTCAGTTGAGTTGAGTTGAATTTAGTTGAATTGAGTTGAACGTCAGTCATAGTCAGAGTCATAGTCAGAGTCAGAGTCAGTGCCAAGAAGTATTTGATTGATGAAGACATTTTTCCGTTTTCAGTTAAATTTAACAAAACGCCCACACGCGTTGGCAATGCTATAATGCATCCACTGTATGCTCCTCCCTCTACAATATGAAGCGAGTCAAGTGTAGTGGATGCAACACTTGAGGCAGGTCATGTGCAACAGAGTCCAACAGCGTTCCCCAATGTTTGCCTCAAATAGCAGTTACCACTAGAGAGTTGCTATTGCTGCTGCTGCTCTTGCTGCTCTTGCTACTGTTGTTGCTGTTGATGCTGTTGTTACTGATGCTGTCCACAGCTCATTACGGTTTACCGACTCCGGGCCGCAGTTCAAATGAATTTAATTGAAATTTCAAAGTTGTCAAGTAGTCGCCGCTGTTGCTGTTGCTGCTGCTGTTGCTGTTGCTGCAGCTGTCTGCTGTCCGCTCTCTCTCTCACTCTCTCCCTGTCTGTCCTGCTGCTGCTGCTACTACTACTACTACAGTCTCTTACTAAAAATGAGAGACAAAACGAAGACACATGGGTCGAAGCTTGACTTTGGACAGTGGCGGCGACAGTTTTCCAACAGGCAACAGCAGCATCACCAGCAGCTTTCATACTCAAGTTGTTGTGTGGGAAGTAGAAAAACAAGAAGAAGACTAAATAAGTTTCCATTTTTTTTTTTGTCTTTTTGCCTGCACTTTTGACGTTGCAACATCTGCAACGTCGTTGTCCAAAAAAAAAAAAAGGGCCACAAACAGAAGTGTCATCCAACGTATACGGTAACTTTTTAAAAGAAAAGTTTTTCCTCTCTCTCACAACGACAAGAAAATTTTTCGGACTTTCGTGTGTATATATTTTGAGTTATTTAATGCGGGCGAAATGTATTCTCACTCCCCCCCCCCCCACGCCCCATCTCATTATTCTTCGCACTATTGCTCTCTTATACTTTGGCAAAAGTCTTAGTAGAAAATGAGACAAACTATAGAAAAAGTCAATGTCTGCTTTTTCTCTTTACAAGCGGAGTGTCAAGTACTTCGAGTAGCTTTAAATCTTGACAGTTGACAAAGAGAGAGAGAGAGAGAAAGAGAGCAGAAATAGCCGCAAAGAGACACAGGAAGAGAATAAGTTAATTCTTATATATTCCTTAGGCTTGAAGGCCTATAAGACGAAAAGTTTTCTAGACTTTTGCAAGCCACAAAAAAAAACTAAAAACTAAAATTCTTTGTATAAATTTTAATAATTTGTTCAATTTGTTCAACTTGTTGACAAAAAATTTTCTCGTTATCAACTTGAATTAAACTAATTTTAATCAATTAAAACTAACTAAAAAAAAAATATTATATATACACTGAAAAGCAAGTAAAAGAAAGCAAGACAAAAAAAATGCAGCGATAAGCAGTGAAAAAAAAAATAAAATATGAAAGAAAATTACATGAAAGGAAACGGAATATCAAAATGATAAACGACAAGAACAACAACAACAACAAAAAACTAAGTATATATAAAGCACAGATAAACAATGTAAATGTAAAAAAAAAAAATAACAGAGAGAATTGCGGTTAAGCTGCGGATAAACAAAAGTACAGAAAAAAAAAACGAAAAACCATAAAAAAAATTAATCTGCTTAAAGAAAATAGAAAAAAACTAAAATAAGCAAAAAAAAAAAATTAATATATACATAAGTATAACGCATATCCGATTAATATAAATATAGGAATAAATAAAAAAAATAAAAAATATTTGCTCTATGCTTTGACTAAGTTAATTAGCAACAAAATCGAGAAATTTTCAGACATATAACATATAGAAAATATATATGTATAACAGATATTCACAAAAGTTCAATTACAAAGAAATTAAGAAGTTTTTTTTTTCTTACTTTCTTTCTTTCTCTGTTGTTGTTATTGATTTGTCGTATAGCTAAAGTTTTTATACTCTTGCTAGAATATATTAAATTTGAGTAGATGTAGATGTGCAACATTTCAGAAAATATATATATATATATATATATTTATATATATTCATTATCAGCATCAGAAATAAATTTCAACTTTTGTTTTATGTTCATCCTTCATTGCAATCCAAAACTTGTTCCTGAGTTTTCAAGCTATTGGCATAAAACTAGGCATATATATTTCTCATTGACAGCAGCTATATAGAAATAGAAGCAAGCTAGATCAGAGCACTATAACTATAAATATTTGCAGAAGAAATTTACAGCATTTAAAACTGATAAGCGCTGAGTCAAATTTGCTGTCAAAGAAACAAATATTTCATATAGCAAGCATAGGAATTTAGTTTTGAAAGTGTAGCAAGTCATCGGTGCAGCAAAAAAAAATTTCTTTCTACATTTTCTTGCCTTGTGGCTAAACGCACACATACACGCACAAAGTATGTTGTTGATGATAAGTGTGACAAGTGTGTGTCGATGAAATTGATAAAACAAATTTATTTTTATTAGTTTAACAGGCTGTTGCAGCAGTAGCAGTAGCAGTAGCAGCAACAATAATAACAGCAGCAGGAGTCTGCTTTCAATTTCCTCAATTTACAAGACAACAAAATACTTTATGCATTATTATGCTACTTTAAGCCATTAGAGCAACAGCAGCAGCAGCAGCAGCAATAGTAAGTGTAAGCCAGACAAAGCATGCAGCATGCAACATCTGGAAGCATTTACGTGTTAATTTTAGAAATGAAAATTGTATTTCTAGCAGCAGCAGCAAGCATTAGTGCCAAAAAGTGTCAACACCCACAAACAACTGTCACTTTTTTTTTTTTTCTTCATTCTTCATTTTGTTGAGAAACTTTGCATATTTCATTTTACAGCAAACAATTTTGATGTACTTTTTTTTTTTTTTCTTGGTGTCGATTTGCAAAAGCTTGAACTTCAATTATGCTACAATTACGTGTCCAATAATTGAATATTAAATTTAGCTTGAGGCATTTTTTGCATGACATAGCTTAAGGCTATGTAGTGCACTTGGCAAATGCTGCTTACTATGCCTGCAGGCCTTGAATATGTTTCTGCGCAAAATTTGCTTTTATTTTCAATGTTGTATTTTTCGGCAGCTGTCGCTGTTTCTACAATTTGTTGCTTGAGTGATGAGTGCACTTTATGACGACATACTGAGAAATGTGTTTTTCTTTTTTTATTTTTTTTTTCGGGGGTTGTTCAAGTTGTACAATGAACAAGAAGAACAACAAGAATATGATATGCAGATACTATATATATATAGTCTTTTGAGGGTTGCAGCACCCTTTACTTTTGATATATATGCTACACACACTTTACTCTCTGAGGCTTGTTAATGATGCTTGTTCTGACAAATGCAAACACATCTCGTTTCATTCTAAAGTGCACTACAAAACGTCATCATCGTCGTCGTCGTCATCGTGAATTCATTTCCCGTTGATCTTTTGCGGCCCAAAAAAAAAAAAAAAATGCTTAAAATGCCCTTGAGCTTAATTCTAATGAATTTCAGCAGCATATTTCAATTTCAAGTTTATAATTTTAAAGAATATTTTTTTTTCTATAAATTATTTTTTTTGCAGCACGCTATGTAAAATGTTGTTCAATTAATTGTGCTAAAATATGTTTGATTTGTGGGAAATAGAGAGAGAAGGCAGAGAGAGAGAGAGAGAGAGAATGCTGACAATATGAATCATTAGCATAGTTCAATATTACAATAATACATCATTTAATCCATATTATAAATCTCTTTATAAGCTCACAAAAAACCAAAAAAAAAATTGAGTTTTTTTTTTGTATTATATTCTTTTTTTTTTGTAAAATCCAATTAAAAATTTCCACTTAATCTAAAATCGTTGAATTCATGTGCGCCACTGTGACTGTGTAATTAAAATATTAATTAAATTATAATTAAAGTGTTTTTTTTTTTTTGTTATTTTTCCAACTCTTTTTTTTCTGTGCTTTTTTTTTGTTAAACAGCTGCACAGGAAGCGCATATTGTTTGGAACGCAACAAAAGCCGCGTGTGAAGTTAATTGCACGGCAAACAACACTTGCAACTTGCAACTCGATGCAAGCAAATGCATGAACAGCAAGAGTGAGAGAGAGTGAGAGAGATAGAGAGAAAAGAACAACAACAATTAATAAAAACACTTATGTAAAATCAATTTTATAAATTTATTTATTAATAGGCAAAAAAATAAATAAATAAATTGTCAACTTGAGGCAGCAATGCGGCTTGTTGAGACTTAGATGCACTAAAAAAATATTTTTTTAAAAATTTTTTCAAATTATTTTAAATATATTATAAAAAAAAAAAAAAATTAATGAAAAAAAAATTAATGAAAATAAAAATAATATAAAATTAAAAATATATATATATTTAATATATAATAAAAATTAAAATAAAAAAAGTTCATTAAAATAAGAAACAAATTTAATTAAAATAAAAAAAAATAATTAAATTAAAAAAAAAAAATTAATTATAATAAAAAATATTTAATTAAAATAAAAAATTAATTTAATTAAAATAAAAAATTAATTTAATTAAAATAAAAAATATTTAATTAAAATAAAAAATAAATTTAATTAAAATAAAAAAAAGCCAACTAATAAAAATTAATTTTTTTTTAAATAAATTTAAATTTCATGTAAATTTTAAATATATTTTATATATAATTTGTAAAGCGCTGCTCTACAAAATGAATAGCAAAAACTTTTTGCAAGCAATGCAAAGTGTATTGAGAACATGAACTAAAATATAAAACATAAAAACAACAACAACAAAAACAACAACATTAAATATTTATATGCATTGAATTGCTAATTAAACACGAAAAACACAAACTAGGCGGTAAATTAAAATGACAAATTACATAAAAGCGGCCAAAAAATAAAATAAATACAAAAAAAAAAAAAAAAAAATGAAAAATATTTTTTGCCAAATATTTGATACACTTGCAGAAGCTTCAAAGAAAATTTTTTCATACAAATAATTAATTTTACACAAATTTTTTTCTATGGCAGCTATATGTTATATTGATCTGATCCAGCTGCTACCGATCTATATATAACTGCAGACACTATGAAGCATGTTTGCAGTTTCAAAATTCCCATCAACTTTAAAGAGTATAAAAAAAAACATGCGTTCTATTAGCCAACGCCCCAAATAATAGTTGATTTTGTTTACATGTACGCGTATGTGTGTATGTGTATGGGTAATTGTATACTTGTATTTGTTAAAACCACAAAACATTGAAATTACAAATTTGGTCATGCATTTGTAATTGAATTTAATTTTATTTTATTTTTAAATATTCTAATGGAATTTGATTTTATACAAATATCAAATTTAATGTTGATTTTATAAATTTTTGTAATTGATTAACGTAACATGTTTTTTTTTTCAACAAAAAAAAATATAAAAAATAAAACAAATTCGCCAAAAAAAATATTTGAATTTGTAAAATGTGAAAAATTTTTGTTCTGCAGTTTTAGATATTATTATAAATCTATAGATACATTTATGCACTATAAAAGCAAATATTAAGCAGAGTGAATATGATGTACTATAAGCTACCCAGTAGCCTAGTAGCCTCTCGCTGTCTCTGAGATTTAGCTGCTTCAATGCAACCTGCTTCAATGAAATCCATTTTTTTTTGCGAAGTATACAAATATTATACATAAATATTTAAGCCTTGTGTTATCTGCGTTTCATTTCATTTTATATTTTATTTTATTTTATATTCCCGAAAGTATTCAAAAATTTTGCCAGCTGTAAATTGGCTAACAAAAACAAAGCTAACGGCATTCAAATGCACGAAATATTTTCACAGCAAAAGCATAAAAAATATATAAAAAAAAAACTTTATTATATTCTGAATATAGCTGTATCTGTTGTATATATATATATATATATAGTATATATTTGTACAGTTAGTCAGAATGATTTCAACACGAACAATTTAGATTTCATGCAATATTTCGTGCATATATAAATATTGCATGCTGCAATTTTCGCGATTCCTAACAAAAACAAAAAACAAACTGAAAATATGAGCAAAAAAATTTAAAAAAAAAAAAAACAAATAAAAAATAAAATAAACAAATAAAAAAAAATTGTATAACGCTCAAATGAAAAGCAGTTAATATTTTGAATACAACGCTGCGGCAGAAGCAAAAAAAAAAATTATTCTGCAAATAAATAAATATATACAAAAAAAAAAAACGCAAATGCACAAATACGCTTAACGCTAACCACACAGTACAAGAGAAAGAGTGTGAGAGTGAGACAGAGAGAGAAAGAGAAAGCGAGAGCAGATATACTATATACAAATATAAATATTATATATATAGTAATATTGTATACATAGAGACAGTAGACAGTGAGTGAAAGAGTGAAAGAGACAGAGACGCACATCTATGAAATGAAAAGCCGTAAAAACCAAAGAACACAAATTTCCAGCAATTAAAAATTCAATGTTTGCATATTTTTTTTTTTTTTTTTTTTACAAAATATACTCTTGATGTACGGTAAATGGGGTATGCTCTGTGTATAGGCAAGTAGTTACTAGTTGCTAATAATATAAATAGTTTGATAAATGTTTGAAAATTTGTAAATTTTAATGTGAAACATGAAAAGAAATTTTATTATAATTTTTTATTTATTTATTTTTTCATTTTTATTTTTATAATTTTTTTACATATTTTGTAATAAATAAAATTAAAATGTATAATATATAAAATTTATTTATTTTTTAAAATTTATTAATTATTATTTTTATATATTTTTTTTTTGTATTTTTTAATATTGTATTTACTATTTTTTTTTTTAATAAATTTTATTAATTTTAATATTTAATTTCATTAATTAAATATTTTTTTTTTTTATTAATTTTTATACTCTTCAAATTTTTATTAGTGCATTAACTAGTCGTCTATGCTCTCTCTCTCTTTCTCTTAGCACACATTTTTCTTTCGATTTTTACGCTTGTTAAAAGTTGAAAAAAAAAGAAAACGCAGTTTTAAATGCATTTTGTTTTTAAGCTCATATTATTTTTAGCCAGCGAATATTTTTCAGCATTTATTGATATTATAAATTATGGTTTTTACGAATTATTAACATACTCACACACACACACACACAAGCGCATATACAATTTTTTTTTTTGTGCATGCATATTAACAGCAAAGAGTTCAAAAATTTCAAATGTTTTTTATCAATTTTTTTATTTTGCATATAAAATGGAATTTAAATTAAGGCAAATAGAGCTAAGAAATTGTGAAGAATTTTTTTTTTATTTTTTGAAATTTATTTTAAATATTTAAACGGAATTTAATATAACTTATATAATTTTTATATATATATTTGGCTGATATGTAGCTGTAATCTCTATGTGAAATTTGTTAATTGAAAAGAAAATCCTGAAAAAATTATTAATTTTTTTTTCTCTCTCTCTCTTTCTCTTTCTCTTTCTCTTTCTCAGTTTCTATCTTTTTCTTTTTTAATCATTGCCGAAACAGACACATTTGGCAACCAAGTGTTTATTGTCCAATTTCGATAGACATTCACAATTTGTTTTGGGTATTTTTTTGGGTTGTTCGATTGTTTGACCCCATGAAGCGGGTCAACTTGCGTGTTATTTAATGGTCTCTGGCCACGCAAGGACACAAGCAAGTTTTTCGCCTAATTGTTTATGGCATAATAAACTGGATCGCAAAGCTTCAACTGCTATTGCTATTGCTACTGCTACTGCTGCTCCTGCTGCTGTAGTTCAGGTTCTACTTTGGCTTCAACTTTGCTACTGGTTCTCCTGTTGTTGTTTCTACTTCTAATTCTACTGCTAGCTGCTATTGCTACTGCTACTGCTACTGCTCCTGCTATTTCTGCTCCTGCTCCTTCTCGCCATTCTATTGCCTGCCAAAAAAAAAAATACCTAGAAACCAACAACAGCAAAAACAAAAACAAAAAAATAAAACAAAAATTAATGTTGGCAATCAGTAGAAAAAAAAAAAAAGTTTCTTTTTTTTTCAGGTCATGAATTTGTTAGCCAAACTGTTTAAAGGTCACTTTTGGGTAGAACGACGTTTCACTTAAATATTTAATGTATATAACGTATATAACGTCAACTTTACGTTTTTGGACAGATGTGTCAGCAATTTATGTTAACGATATTCACATTAATTCTTTATTTTCTTTATATTTATTTATTTTTCTTAAATTTTGCAAAAATTCATTTTTATAATAAATTTCTACTTTTTTTTTTTGCTGAAATTCCAGGAAGAAATTCTTTGGGCAAGAAAACAATTTTGATGATTATCAATGCGAAACACGCTCGTAAAAAAAAAGCATTTGCCATATTTCAAGGTCTCACCTTAAATTTACTTGTTTCCTAATCTGGTTGCCGTCTTTATTTTTTTTTTTATTTTTATTTTTATTTATTTATTTTTTTTCTGGGCGTGGCCGTAGCCAAAGTGTCAATGATAGGGCCCATTAAATCAATCATTTTTGGTCAGTCAGGCACTTTGCCACGTTGCCATGTTGCCGCGCTTGCAACTTAATTTGCTCAACACCCCGACGGACCACACACAGCTACACACACACACACACACACACACACATACGTGATATATTGATATTTGGCATTTTTGGCTATTTTGCCTGCTTGTTGGCCATTTTCTTTTATTGTTATTTTCTTTTCTTTTTTTTTTTGTTGCTTTTACTTTTTTTCTTTCATGCTTGTTCTTCGTTTACTTTTGTTTATTTTCAGACATTTCGTTGCGCTGACAAGTAAAAATGATTATAATTAAACTAATGAAGGCGCCACCTGCCACCCACATACATATTTACACACACACTCTCACACACACACATAACAACAACAGCAACAACAACAACACATAGTTACAGCTGTGTATAACAACATCGTTATGGCAAGTGCTGTTAAATTTCGCTTATTGAATTTGACAGCATTTAGAATTCAAAGAAAAATTACTTTAGATTATCAGCGGAAAATAGTTTTAGATACATGTATTATATAGTTAGCGGAAAATGGCTAAGATTTAGTTAGATTTTAGATGCTGAAAAAAGCTAATTAAGTTGAGTTAAGCTTATAGTTGAGGCTCAGTTGAAAAGCTATGTAAATACACATTGTCAAATACATATGTATATAAGTAATTTACGATATTCAGCTTACGATATTCAGTATTTGAGGATTTAAATATTCAAGGATTTAAATATTTAAGGATACAAAATTTACGATATTCAGCTTACGATATTCATTTATATTTGTTACGATGAATATTTTATAATAATCAGCTTACGATATTCGAGTTTACGATATTCGGTTTACGATATTCAATTTACGATATTCAATTTACGATAATTCAGCTTACGATATTCATTTATATTTGTGTTACGATGAATATTTTATAATAATGATCACACGATATTTACGATATTCGATTTACGATATTCAGTTTACGATATTCGGTTTACGATATTCAATTTACGATATTCGATTTACGATATTCGATATACGATATTAAGTTTACATTATTCAGCTTATGATAATCAGTTATTAAATTTTTGACGACGATGTATAATTAATATTCAATTATATAATTAAATTTACGATATACCGTTTACCGTATACATTTTGCGATATGCGCTATCCTATATTTTGATTAACGATATAAGTGTAAGTGTACCATAAATACAAATAATATTGCTAAATCTTCAGCAAAAATTTTTTAAATATTTTTACAGTGAATTTTTTCTTGCTTTTTCAACTAGAAAATATTTTCAAATATTTTAATTTACAAAGTCAAAGCAACAAAAAAAATATATATAAATATATATAAAAAAATATATATATATAAAATATATATATTTATGCATTGACAAATTCTCTCAACATAGATAAATGCAATGCAATTCTCACATAAATCTCGTAAATTTGCAAATACATAGAAATAAATAATAATAATAAGAAAAAGAAAAAAAATTACTTTATAAATTTCCACATGCAATGATACTGAGACTTGTGTGCTGTGCCTTAGACTTTGCCTGAACCTGGCTGGCAGGCAGACAGACATATTCGCTATCTGCAGAAAAAAAAAAGGCAATAGCAATAATATTGTTGGACACGCCCATTTTGGTAATTGAAATAAAAATGTTAAAGGCATATAAATTTGTTCTCTTCAATTTATGCAATGACGACGACGACGAGTGTTGCTCGAGTTTCGAATGTATTGAATCTCAACGTGATGCTATCTACGTATGGACTGTAAAATGTCTCAAAGAGTGTATATCGTATGTGTATATGTGTGTGTACTGTGTGTGTTTGCCTTGTCGAGTGCAAAACGAGCAAAGGAAAAAAAAAAAGAAGTAGAAAAACTGCATAAACAAATAACAATAATATTTTAGAGCGGGACAGTGGCAATCTGAGGGTCGTGTATCTTGATTAAAAACGCCCACGAGGCTGCCAACTTCAAGTCGAAGTTGTACAAGAGGACAGCAACAACAACAAAAATGACAACAAATACAAATCGATTTCCTTATTATTGTTGTTTTTGTTACTGTTAGTCTTGCTGCTGCTGCTGCTGCTGCTGCTGCTGCTGCTGCTGCTGCTGCTGCTCTGTTGACTATAAATTCTGAGAGCAGAATATAGCCTAAAGTAACTGTACTGCGTATTAGTGGGGATTATAGCCACAACAGCTAGCAGCAGCAACAACAACAACAGCAACAACAATAAGTTGCTGTTGGGCTTCTAATAGCATGCAAAATAATTCATGAATTTATTGAAATTTATAAGCATAAACGAAGCAAGCAAAGCGACCAAATAATAAAAAAAAAAAAGCCAAAAAAAAAATTGTAGCTCATAGTTGGCAAGAGTTTTACTCTTTTCCTTAGATCTCTCACTCTCTCTCTCTCTGTCTGTCTGTCTGTCTCACTTTATCTGTATGTTAGGCTCAGCAAAAGGCTACAGCGCAAAGCCAAGTGGCCAACATCGTTTTTATTTTTTTTTTTCTTTTTGGCCAAAAGACTTTTCTATATAGTCAAGATGAAATCGTAGAAATTGAATTGAAGTGAATTGTCTATGTGTGTGTTTGTGTATGTGTGTGTGATGGGGTGATGGGGTGTTGAGTAGATTTTGCTGCTAGTAGCTGGGCAAATGGCAAACGATATGCGTATCAATAGAAATAGAAAGCATAGAAAAAAAAAACACACACACACACACAAACACATCGCATCAAGCAGACAACTTATACAAATAGCATATAAAAAAAAAAAAAAAAATAAAGCGCCCAACGAGTCATGGCATGTGTGTATACACACACACACACACACACACACATATACATACTTATTATATATATATATATATATATATATATCTTGAGTAGTGATAACTTCTTTCACGACTTTTGCCTCCTACTGGGCGCAACCCGCACACACACACAAGTCTAATGTAACTTTTCTTACAGTTTTAGCTATAGCGCTTTTCCTTGCTTTCCTTCACTCTCTATCGCTCTCGCTCTCTCTCTCTCGTGCTCCCTCCCGCTCTACCATCAACTGTATTTGTATATCTTAAACGCGTTTCGCTGTATCTACTTAAGGCAGCTTAAATATTTGTGTAACATAATACAAAACATACGGGCTTCTTTGGTTATACTTAGATACATAGCTTAGATACGAATGTGTTGCCTCTGCTTGTGTGTAGGAGACACGATGCCTAAGCAGCAAGCAAGCAAGCAAGCAAGCAGCAGCAAGCAAGCAGCACCAGCAGGAGCAGCACAAGTAGTTCGAAGCTAAAAAGAAGCAGGCGACATTAGTTGCTTTTTACTGTTACCATGTTGGCTTAGACTTTTGCCAAGACAGACAGCACACACACACACACACACAGCGATAAAGAGAGAAAGAGAGAGAGAGAGTAGCAGACAGTCAGCGACACTGACAGCAATTGCCACACACAATGCACAATTCGTTTTGGCAGCGACAACATGCAACATTTATTAGGCAATTATCAAAAAAAAAAAAAAATCGGAAAAACCAAGTAAAAACCAAAATCGCAGACGTTATCAATTATTAAAATATAGAAACAAAATTTGTGTTGAGTTTTAATCGATTTTTTTTTAACCTAGCAATTTATAAAAATTAAATATATACAAAATAAAATAAATAAAAATAAATAAAAAAATAATTAAAAAAAATAAATAAATAAAAATATATATATATAAAAACAAACTATATAAAAATATAATAAAAAAAATTAATTATATAAACAAAAAAAATAATAATTATATAAATAAATAAAATAATAATTATATAAATAAAAAAAATAATAATAATAAAAATAAATAATAATAAAAAATAATAATAATAAAAATAATAATAACTATAAAAATAAAAAAAAATAATAAAACAAAATAATAATAAAAAAAAATTAACAATAAAAAAAAATAATAATAAAAAAATAATAATAAAAAAAATTAACAATAAAAAAAAATAATAATAAAAAAAATAATAATAAAAAAATAATAATAAAAAAAATAATAATAAAAAAATAATAATAAAAAAAATAATAATAAAAAAATAATAATAAAAAAAATAATAATAAAAAAATAATAATATACAATTTTTTTTACTAATAAAAATTGTTATAAAAATATTTTTCAATTTTTAAATAATTTCATTAAAATTCATTTAGAATTAACAAACAAAAATCAAATTAGAAAAATATTAAAATAACTATATAAAAAATATTTAATAAATAAATTGAATTGGTTAATAAATTATTATAAACGCTTCTTTAAAAATATTTTTCAATTTTCAATTAATTTTTAACATTTCTTAGTATATTAAAAAAAAAAAACAAAAAACCTTAAAATGTAAATGCTTTGTAATTATTAAACAATTTTAATTTGTTTTTCTTTTTATTTTTAAATAGTTTTTTATTTATTTTTTTTTTTGAGAAAATATTACATATTAATTTCTTGCTACAAAGAAATTTCAAAATTAATTTAACAATTTAATTTTATTTTTAGAAATGTTTTTTTGTTTTCCTGTATATTTTATGACAACAATTTGACAGTCAAAACTCTTGCTAAATAGCGGAAAACAAGCGCATTAATTGGATAAAAAAAAGCGACAGTAAGTGGAAGTGAGATAGCAGGTGAGAGTGTGTATGTGTGTGTGTGTTGAGTGTGTGTGTGTGTCCAGTGTAGTTTGCAGGATATTGGAATTTCAAATGTGACATTAGAACGTGATGTTACGTTACGTTACGTTATTTTTCGTATGTATGTGGCTTGACGTACTTTTTGCTTCTGCTGCTGATTGTCTCATTCGTTTTGCTTTGCTTTCGAATTTTTGTTTGCTTATTTGTTGTTGTTGTTGTTATTATTGTTGTTGTTGTTATCGTTGTCGTTGTCGTCAAACGCTAATGCATTGTACAACAGAGACGCAGGCAGACAGACAGACAGAAAAGGACAGCACTGAACAGGACAGAACAGGACAAGACATGGCAGGACAGGCCAATCTTTATTTGCGGCACGTTGTGTCCTTACCGAAAGTAGGAAAAAAACACACACACACACACGCTGATACAGATACAAGATACAAGCTGCAAACTAGAAGATACAAGCTACAGATAGTGAGAAAAAGAGACAGATAGTATATGAGATAGAGAGAGAGACAGAGAAAGAAATAGCATTTGGTAATGGTTTTTCCTTAATTTTTTTTTCCGTTTTTTTTCAAAGTCGTCTTTCGATATTTGCCTACTTGTCACATGATACGCACGACGCGTCGCGTCGCATTGCCTCATTAGAGTGGACCTTATCATGCAGCAAGAACTGCTACGGAACTGCTCAAACAGACAGACAGACAGACACTGTGAATACTGTGAGGGAAACGTAAGTATTGAGAATATTGAGAACTGAAAGATATTGTGATATTGAGAAACGAAGAGCTGCAAACTGTTTTGCCAAGTAGTTAACGAAAATAGCAAAATGCATTTTGCAGATGCACAGAGCGTACGACAAGCTATAACAACAACAACAACAACAACAAGTCGTAACTTGCGGATGCCACACACACACACATACGCATCACATGCTGCTGCTGTTGCTGCAGATAGCAGCACAATTTCCATTTGAAATGTAAACAAAACAAAACATGTTGCCCGCACATTTTCTTTTTTCTTCTTCTTCTTATTTTTCTGTTCTTCTTGTGTTTTTTTTTTTTTGGATTTTGGGCCTCAACAACAGTGAGAAACAAAAGCAAACGGCCGCCCGCAAAGTCATTAAAAAGAATGCAGATAAAACTGCAAAATGTACAGTGAGAGAAATTTACTTGAATTTGTTGCTGCAAATAATAAATAAAATTAAATGAAAAGAAAATATAATTAACTGAAAAAATAAAATAATAAAAATAAAATAATAAATAAATAAAATAAAAAAAATTAAATAAAAAAAAAATTAAATAAAAAAATTAAATAAATAAAAATTCAAATAAAATAGAAAAATATATATAAAAAATTAAATAAAAAATAAAATAAAAATATATTTAAAAAAAAAATAAATAAAAATTAAAATTAAAAATTAAAAAATATATATAAAAAAATTAAACAAAAAATAAAAAAAACTTAAATAAATAAATAAAATAAAAAAATGTATATATAAAAATAAAATAAATAAATAAAATAAAATAAAAACAAAATAGTTATAAAAATATAAAATATATAGATAATAAAAATAATAACTATAAATTAAAATAACAATATAAAAATTTAACACAAAATTTAACACAAAAATTTAACACAATCAAATTTCCATTATTTTAAGTGCATTTTATACTTGAAATAATCATGTACTTAAAATGCAGCTCAAATGCAGTGCAAAACAAAAATTTCATTCTTTATAACATTAATTAAAATTACACAAAATTTCTTGCAGTGTATAACAAGAGAGTTTAAGTTCTTTTCCGTATCGTTTGGCTTGTATATCTTTTGTATCTGTATCTTTCCATCTTTATCTTGTTCTTTGTGCATCTGCGTGTAGGCGCTGACAAGTAAAAAATAACACGAAAATTAAGGCACTTCAATCGAATCAATTCAAAAGATCGAAAACGCAAAAGAACTTAAACACCAATGCATACAAAATGTATCTCACGGAATGAAAAACGCAACACTTCACACTGATTGGTGGAGAGAAAAAAAAAAACTTGTCGATCTTATTTATGTGTCTAATTTCATTGGTTCTGCTTTCATTAACGATTTAGTTTTAGAGTCTTTAACTTTTTTGATTGTCTTAATGTCTAAATTAGTTAAGCTATTTCACAGTTTCTTCGCCTATATATTATCTATCTGTGTATCTTTGTATCTTTAAGATACTCTTGTAGCTTTCATTTGGGTTTTTTTTTTTGATATTTCACATCTTTTAATATAGTTAAAGAACGCGTGGGTCAAACTAATGATTAACTTAATGACATTCTCTATCTCTCTCTCACTCTCGCTCTCTCTTTTCTCTGCTTCGTCTTTATCTTTGTTTGTAGATAAAACTTAGCTTTAACTACACATAAAAATAACTCAACTTCAAGATAAACTTTTGAATTTATTTTTTATTTATTATAAAATTTAATAATAAAATAAAATTAAAAATTCCCAATGCTCGCTACATCAAGTTTAACGAGCAGCATCTTGAATTTTAACTTAATTTTCATATATTAAATGATCATAAAATAAAATTAATGCTTACCTTTATCTTAAGCAGAAAAATTTATATGCAACATCAATGCAATGAAAAAATTATTATTTTTTTTTTTTATTTCTCACAATTTTATTTTTATTTATTTTTTTTTTTTTGTTATGAAAATTGTTAAAGAATTTTTGTATAATTTTTGCACTTGTTTTTTTTTTTGATTTTGTTTTTGTTTTGTTAAGAATTTGCCATATGTTATAATATTGTTATTGTTGTTGTATATAATTTCTTCTTCTTTTTGCACCTTCTCTTTTTTTTCCACTTGTTTTTTATTGCTGATCGCTTGTCGTATTTGTACAAATTATAGACACTTACACGAGACAACACCGAAGAACATAAATTTATTATATTTTTATTATTATATATTTATATATATATATATTTTTTTATTTTATTTTATTTTATTATTATTATTATTATGTTTTATATATTTTATTTAATAAAGAATAAACACGGACGACGACGATTAACAGTAACTAGAACAACAAAGATTTATGTTGATTTTGTTACTGATGATAATAATACGACAAATATTGTACATATGTACAGAGAGTGTGAGAGAGAGGGCAATATTAAAAACAATATACAACACACACACACAAACACAAATACACGCAAACACACACACAGATAAATATTTATATATATACAATATATATATATATAGGCGGCAGTGAGTATATATTTTAACGCGGGGCGGTCGAAGGGGGGGCGGGCGCAGAGTTGTTAACGAAAAACACAAAATACACGCGCGACGCGATAATAAGTATGCAACAAATTTAATTTTTTATTTTTATTTTTTTTTTGTCAATGCAAATGCTTCATTTTTTTTTTCTATTTTGTTGTTGTTTTTATTATTATTTATTTTCGTTTTAAATTGTTTTTTTAATTTTATTAATACTTCCTCCTTGCAATCGTTAGCCTTGAGATAGCCTGAAATATTAAAATAAACATAAATTTCGTGCACATTTTAATAATTTGTTTTTTTTTGCTTGCTTTTTTTATTTATGAATTTTAAACAAAAATTTCTCTTATTATGACAATAAAAACATACACAACACACACGGTAAAAATTGGTTGGCAACGCGCAACGCACGGCCAAAGGACAACGACTGCAGCGACAGCGACAGCGACCAGTACAAAAGATATGAAATGAAAAACAGAGACAGAGAGAAAGCGACACTATGTGAATGTATGTGTGAGAGAGATAGCGAAGAAAAGAAGAAGAAAAAAAAAAAAAGAAAAGAGAGTTTCAGTTTCAGAGAGCAAGCAATACGAATGAACGCGGCGCCAGTTTGAAACAGCGGCGCCAGAGCTACGATGCGAATGCTCGAGCAAAGCAGAGTTCAAAACACAGGCACACAGACCATAACCACACTGAGGGGGGTAAGACGTGCAGCGAGCGTGAATGTGAATGTTGAGAGAGCAAGAGAAAGAGCAAAATTTACATAGGGCAGCTGCCGACAATCACATACACTAGAAACACACACACACACACATACATACATTCACATGCTTATTGTGATGAAACGCTGTGAGAATGAAATGCAGCGAAACGAATGGGCAACACAAAATGTGCGCAACAAAATGGAAACATAGGCATTTGAAAATAAACAAAATATATAAAAAAGGATAATCCGCACACACACACACAAACACACACACAAATGCTTTAAGAGTGTTCCATTGCCAAAATGTGCACAAAACACAAGGCGGCATGGCAACTCGCGCTCTCTCACTTGCTCCTTTTCCCACTCTCTCTTCACTCTCTATCTCTCTCGCTCTTTTTCTTTCATGCTCTCGCGAAATAGCGGTTGCGGCAGTAGGAGGTGTATGTGTTTGTTATGCGAGAGTCTGTTTATATGTGTGTGTATGTGTGGCGCGCCAGTAGAAAAATCAATGAAAAATATCTGGAAAAATTGCCCAAAAAAATGTTTGTATTATTTTGTTTGTGTGCCGCTCTTTAATTTTTTTTTTTTATTTGCAAATTTTAAAATTTTCTTTTAACTTTATTTAAAGATTGAGCTTTGATTAAATTGAAAATAAACACAAATTATTCAAAATTCTCGTGTGCCAATTGATTGCTTTATTATTATTGTTTAGCTACACACAAACTCATACTCATACACTCGCTCTCCACACACAAACACACACACGCACGCACGCACGCACACAAACACTAAATGCAAAGCAAGCACAATCAAAAACGACAACAAGAGAATCTCTTTAAGTAAAGCAATTGATTAACGGCACCCATAACACACCGTAACAATTTACCGTAACAATTGAAAAATTCACGCACTTTTTTACACACACTTAGCGGCCAATTTTGCTGTTGTTATTATTATTATTATTATTATTTTAATCTGTTGTTAGTCAGTCAGTCACTGTGGCTGATGCTGCGCTGTTGCTGCTGCATTGCGACCAGACAGAGCCCGTGGCAACATCAGAACATCAGAAACGCGAACGCGACACACATGAACACAACGGGAACGACACGCGACTCTCTCGACGACGTAACAACAACTCAGTCGGAGTTTCGTTTGTGAAAGACAACGGGGCATCAAAACGCTTCGCTGCCCGTCAAATGTTTAGCAACATTGTTGCTGCCGAAAATTGTATGTGTTTCGGTTGTTTTTTTTTTTTTGTTATTTAGGCAACCACCCTCCAGTTTAGCAACACATCATATGCTGCTGCTGCTGCTGCTCACTGTGATGACAACAACTGATATGTATTGTTTTTGTATTTAGCTTAGCAACATGTTGCTACACTTTGCGCATGTTTCACAATTACTATTTTGTTATTGTTTCTCTCCTGAGGGACGATGAAAAGAATATGTTAATGTTTCATTTTCACAAATTCCTCTTGCTCTTTGGGCGGGTGAGTTTGCGCGTAACACTGTGAGAATACGAATAAAATTTAAATAACTGTTGTTGTTATATTACCAACACGTGCTGCAGTTTAACAATCAACAAACTTTCAAAATATTTAATAACATAAAATTTATTGAATACTTGAAATTTTTTAGCAAATTAAAATCAATTAATAATAATAAAAAAAAAACACAAATCTGTTTATAATTATGTTTAATTGGTAAACCAATTTGCCGCTTTTAAACAGCTGACAACTCTATCAGTGCTCAATGCTCGCACTCTCATTCTTTTGCTCTCTTGCTTTTCGTTTTGTGGCGCTCTCAATGAACGTGTTTCTCTGTTTTTGCCGGCGGTGCATCTGTATTGGTTTATTTATAATTTACATTTACTTTTGTCTGTATATTCGTGTATTCACAAATTAACACTATAAAATGCAAACGTCAACTCACTTCACATATTTTGTTGAACAAATATTTATTTATAAACGTTTTACATTTTATTTTTATTTTTTTTTTAATAAAATTAATTATTTAAATTTATTTCCCACAGCAGGCTGCGTAAAACAACCAATTACTGCGGCGGTCTAACGATAACTATGCAAAGCTTATAAAAACACAATTGTAGTGTCTATCGATAGTTGAAGCTAATATGTCAATGCTGTGCTAATCGATAAATAACATAATCGAAATTCAAAATCAAATTCAAATTCAATTTAGCAAAGATTACTTTTAATTAACAAACAAAATATAAAATATGTATACAACTTTCAGTCTTAATGCTGCACGACAATCTTGCCCCTCAAATGTCCTTGCTGCAATCGCTCAAAAGCTTTTGGTAGCTCCATAAACTTAAAAGTGCTATCAATTTGCGGTATAAGCTGAAAATATAAAAGAAAAAAAATTGTGAAATATAATTAAAAAATTTAAATGAATTTTAATGTCGCACCTTATGTCGCTCAACCAAACGCTGCAGAAACTCAATACCTTGCGGCGCTGGATAAAAGTAACCCCATTTAACTAAACCGCCGCGTTGTGTTACTGCACGTGCATTTGTCTGTACAAGATCCGAAAAATTTTGCAACGCTCCCAAGCATAATCCTTGCTTATCAATATTAGCCAACAATGGCGATGAGAATGTTATATATTGACGAAAATCATATTTCAATTCTGCTGCCTGTTGTCCACCTTGCCCCGCACAATCCAAGACAATGTCATATGGCCCATAAGTGTTGAGCTCATCCATAGCTGCAGGATTCGCATAATCGATAACATAATCAGCGCCCAATTGTCGAACCATTTCAATGGCATCTTCACTGCATGTGGCCAACACTTGTACACCTTGTGACTTAAGTATTTGTATAGCTAAAGTGCCAACGCCACCAGAGCCGCCCAAGACTAAGACGCGGTTATTAGCACCGCCGCCAGAGGATGTTGTGGCGCCACATGGTCCACCCAAGCAGCCGGTAATATATAAGCCTGACCAGGCAGTAAGACCAGCATAAAGCACACTTGCAGCCTCCTCATCGTTAAGTTCCTGTGGTGCTGGTGCAAGCTAGAGAAGATTAGGAGTAGCAAACTATGTAAAGATTAACAAATTGTTGCAAATTTTATTCTTACTCACACAGGAAGCAGGCACAACAACATATTCAGCATGTGCTCCAGCTACATTTGCTACTGGCACCACACCCCAGACTCTTGTGCCTAACTTTAGCTGCTCCTGTCGCACGCCCATGCCACGCTGTACCAGTTCACCACAGAATTCACGGCCTAGTGTCATAGGGAATTCAATATCGTTAACTTGACAACGCACGCGATTCAAGAGCGTTGAACCATAGCCATGTAACATGGCCAAATCTATGGGATTCACGGCGCTGCTGCCAATCTTTACTAGACATTCATTGGAGCTACGTATTGCGGGTAATTTCAATTTATTTGAATATTGCAATTCATCAATTTCACCATATGCATGCAATTGCCAACCGCTCATTTTCCTATTGGACTTTGCTGGAGGCGGCGGCGGTGATTTTTTCAGCTCTGAGCCGGCGGCGGTAGCGGCAGCAGCTTCAATGCTGGCAAAGCAACGTTTGGCCAAAGTTGGCGTAGTAAGCCGCTTGACAGTCATGCCCACTAACATGTTCGATAACAACACTAAATTATGTTAATAATTTTTTTTTTTTTTGTATAAATATAAAATTTAGTTTTTTTGCGAACTTTGCTTTCGCTGTTTTATGTTTACAAACGTAACTTGCGCAACGTAAGACGCAATCAGCTGTTCATTAACATCACACGTAAGTTGAACAGATGCTGTTAACCTAACTGCTGTTAATGAAATGTAATTAATTAATTGTTTATGCAATATAAAGAAATTAAAAATATTCAATTATTTTTAATAATTTCTTTTATTTTTATTCACTTTCTTTTTTTTTTTGCTATCAGCAATTTTCCAAAAGCAAACAAAACTCAACTGTTAATGTTAAATCTAACAGAAAATGTTTCGATGCCTTGTTATCGATACTAGTCAATACACACATCTCTGATTAGCACACAGAAAACACAAAAAAAAAAAGGAAAAAAAAAACAAAAAGCCGGCGAAGCAAAAAATTGCAAAGTCAGTGAGTAGGCAAAGAAGACCAGCAAAAAAAAATTAATAATAACAACTTAAAAAATGGAACCAACTTTGGATAATTACAAATTAAGTTGTGAATTATTGGGTCATAGTCTGGATGTGCGTGCCGTTGCTGTCGGAGGAAATGTAGCTGGGGATACGGCGGGACAAATGATTTTATCAGGTTCGCGAGACAAAAGCACAAAAATTTGGACGCCAATTGCAAGGTGCGTAAACAAAACAAAGACAATATGCTTTCACTCTATACTTGTTGTTAGAGTAGTTAAGAAACTTGTTCAAACATTTATATAAAATTAACAATAGAAAAATCTTAAAACGAAAGCAAAATTTAACAATAAGTGTGAAAACAGCTCAGCTGCGCAATTAGTGTCGCTGCACTAAGCAGATAACATTATGCATATATTTAAATATATGCATAGTTCTCGCTGTTAACAACAGTTGCATTTAACAGCCGCGCAGAGTTACATATAACAGCTGCAGTACATGTACAGAGTGTTACAATCGATTGTCGATAACTTTTTAAAGCGAACTAACTTGATTTGCTTAAAATTATAAACGATAAATATAATATTTTTTTTTTTAGCAATGAGTACACGGAGAGCGTAACACTGCAAGACCATAAAAACTTTATATCGTACATATATTATCTTGCCGACGAACAGTGGATATGCACGGCCAGCAATGATGCAACCATTTGCATTTATAAACAATCACAAGGCTTCCTACCACTGCTAACACTCAAGGGACATGAATCAACAGTTTGCACCTTGGCCGCTGGCCTACAGCCGCGTAGCCTCATCAGCGGCAGTTGGGATAAAACGGCACGTGTCTGGACAATTAGTGAAACGGGCGATGTGAACCATATGAAATTGGAAGGACATGAAGCTGCTGTCTGGACTGTCGCCACATTGCCGGAACAACGGAAATATGTGACTGGGGGAGCGGACAAGTGCATCTACTATTGGAATGAAAATGGACAAAAGTTACGTCTACTCAAAGGACACACTGATTGTGTACGTGCTCTAGTCCCATTGCCTGCCAACTGTTTGCTCTCCTGCGGCAATGATGCCGTCCTACGCTTCTGGAATGATGATGGTGAATGTGTACGAGAATTGAATGGACACACGAACTATATCTATGCCATGGCACGCAACGAAGCATTGGGTGAACAGATTGTTGTCTCCTGTGGTGAGGATAGCACGTTGCGCATGTGGAATGTGATAACGGGTGAACAGCTTGGTGCACCCATATGGCATCCAGCGATATCTGTTTGGTCAGTGACATGTTTGGCCAATGGTGACATTGTCACTGGTTGCAGTGATGGTGTTGTACGTGTCTTTAGCATGGAGCCGGCACGTCAAGCGAAGGAATCTTTGCGTCAATCCTTTGACTTGGCTGTAGCCACACATAAATCGCAGCTAACCGAAGAGATTGGCGGCGTCAAAAAGACTGAGTAAGTTGTTTCAGCTTCAATTGCGAGATCAAGCTCATCTCTCACACTTTGTCTCTTTCTGTTTCTCTTTTTCTCGCAGCATAGCTGGCCCTGAAGCTTTGCTTTCCAATGGCACACGCGAAGGTCAAGTGAAAATGATTCGTCATGCCGATGGTTCAGTGAAATGTTATTCCTGGGATTTGGGTAAATGGAATCTTGTGGGCGATGTCACTGGCGCCACCGGCGGCACACAGCAAACATCGGGCAAGAAATTGCACGAAGGCAAAGAATATGATTATGTCTTCAATGTCGATATATCGGATACAGAGCCACCAATAAAATTACCCTACAATCGTGGCGAGGATCCTTGGCAGGCAGCACAAGCCTTCATACATCGTCATAATCTGCCACAAGCATATCTTGATCAAGTTGCCAATTTTATTGTGAAAAATTCTGATGGCGTCGTAGCAACAACAGCCGCCTCCACGTAAGTGTCATGATGCAGTCCATCCAAATTTCAATTAATTTTATTAAATTCTCTTCTGTCTCTTCTGCTGCAGCGGGTATCAGGATCCATTTACTGGCGGCGGACGTTATGTGCCGGGTAGCAGCAGCAGCACAGGTGCCTCTGGTGCCGGGAATATGGATCCATTCACTGGTGGCTCCAGTTACTCCACTGCAGCCAGCAAGCAGACAAGCGCATCGAATGTTGATGTCAATTTTGTGCGTGGCAGCGATAAACAGTTTCCGGTAAACAGTTATCGAGGCTTTGATAGCTGCGATGCCACCAAGGTGCTAGAGAAGATGAAGTAAGTGTTGTGCCAGGAGGTGATGGTGGGCAACGGTCTAACAACTAATTTCTATGGCTTCCCGCAGAGAATTCAACAACAAATTGAGCAGCGCCGAGGGCAAAGTTGGCGACGAAGTGTTACTCGCCGTCATACGTCTTGCGGATGCCACACCCGAAGCAGATGCCACCGCCTTAGAGGCACTCATCATGCTACTCAAATGGCCCGTTGGTATGCTCTTCCCTGTCCTCGATATACTTCGCCTGGCTGTGCGTCATGAATCCATCTTTAGCATCCTCCAAAATAATTATAATCTTATGGCCAAAATTATGCCACAATTGTCAGAATCGGCAGCAAATCAATTAATGGTTTGCCGGTGCTTAGCCAATGCCTTGCAACATGCCGCAGGCCGACAACATATCGAGAAAGAACTTATCAATATTATTGAATTGGTCAGTGGCATACGTGCGGGTAGCTCGAATTTACAAATAGCCATCGCTACGTTCTATTTAAATGTTACGATAGCATTGACACAATCTCCTGCTGATGCGGAACTTTGTCATGTGACAACAACGGGAATTGTCGAGTTATTGAAATGGGCTAAGGATTTGGAGACTTGCTATCGGGCAATGCAAGCAATTGGAAATTTAACAACAACATCAAGTGGCCAGGAGACAATTGCACAGATTATATCCGTCGATTATGTCATGGATAAATTAAGAGAATTGACAAATACGCCGCACGATGACAATTTCACAAAGATTAATTTGATCGGCAAAGCTTTATTAGCTGCCTTTTGATTTTGATTTTGTCTTTTGCCTCCTCCTGACTATATATAACTGTATTATCTGTGTATATATATAGATAGATAGATACATATATCGATATATTCATGGAGTGCATCGTTTCTAATATAATAATAAATACATCTTGCTTAGCTTAAATCTCTAACTCTTTCTTATTCTCTCTCTCTCTCTCTTCTGTCTATTCCTTGTGCTGCTCAGCAACAGTTGCAGCTTTTGCAAATCCCTTTCTGCATCCTCTCCAGCTTTTTGCTATTCCTTGCGCTTTTCAGCAGCAGCTGGCGCAGCTCCTGCATCTACTTTGCGCGTCTGTATTCGTTCCAGCAACTCATGCTTCCAATGCTCTTCGGGCACACCTTTGGCCCAGTCTGGCACCGTTACATTGGGCAATGTAATCTTTGACATGGCTTTGAGTATCTATAAATTAAAGTAAATCTTTAACAGTTGTCACCTTGTCAGTATTCCTTTCTCGACTCACTCACCTGTTCGGTACGTGACTTGTCTAGCTCCAATTGCAGCTCCTGTGGTCGCGGCTCGTTCCATACCTGTCGCTCAATTTCCACATCGGCGCTTTCTATGTGCGGCATATTAGGATCACCATGCGTCACCTCAGCGGTCAATAGATCTACATCAGCATCATTATCTTCCACTGCTGCAGCTGCTGTTGTTTCTGTTGGAGCAGCAGCAGCAGCATCTTCAACATCTGTGGGCAGCGGCTGATAACCATCGTAGGCATCGGATTCATCGCTATCTTCGCTTTGCTCGCCAACATGTGGATGCTCAATAACGGGCGTAGAGAACTGCTGCTCATCTCCAGGATCTGTAGGTAATTCAGGGCTGCCCATTTTTGTTTTTCTTGCGAATTTTATTTACTCAGCAAAAAAAAAACAATAACAGTGCGCAATAATATTTTTCGATAACGATTGTCAAGTGTATGCTGTTGCAGCCAACTTCACTTGCATTGTAAAGTTACTGGCCTGTAGCAGTGCTGTAAACCGACTGCTGAGATTTGAATTTCATTTCAAATTTATTTTGAATTTATAATTTTATTTTGATTTTAAATTTATAAAAAGAATTTAAAATATGTAAAATATATTTATTTTTATGGTTAAAACACAATTTCTATTTAATTTGTTAATTAAGATAATTTTGTTATTTCCAAATTGCATGCAAAAAAAAAGCAATAACAGTGAGCGATATTTTTTTTTACTACGATCAACAGGTGAATGCACTGCACAGTCAATGGTCTGCATCAGTGTTGTAAAATACCTCAAGGAATTGTATAAATATATAATTTAAATATAAATATAATTTATAAGACTAAATAAATTTAATATATTTTCAAAATTCATTTCAAAATTAAATTTAAATTTCTGTCGCCATTTCGTAGCATTGCTGCTGAGCAGCACTTGGAATAGACAGAAGAGAGAGAGAGAGAGAGAGAGAATAAGAAAGAGTTAGAGATTTAAGCTAAGCAAGATGTATTTATTATTATATTAGAAACGATGCACTCCATGAATATATCGATATATGTATCTATCTATCTCTATATATATATATATACACAGATAATACAGTTATATATAGTATAATCAGGAGGAGGCAAATGACAAATCAAAGTCAAAATCAAAAGGCAGCTAACAATGCTTTGCCGATCAAATTAATCTTTGTGAAATTGTCATCGTGCGGCGTATTTGTCAATTCTCTTAATTTATCCATGACATAATCGACGGATATAATCTGTGCAATTGTCTCCTGGCCACTTGATGTTGTTGTTAAATTTCCAATTGCTTGCATTGCCCGATAGCAAGTCTCCAAATCCTTAGCCCATTTCAATAACTCGACAATTCCCGTTGTTGTCACATGACAAAGTTCCGCATCAGCAGGAGATTGTGTCAATGCTATCGTAACATTTAAATAGAACGTAGCGATGGCTATTTGTAAATTCGAGCTACCCGCACGTATGCCACTGACCAATTCAATAATATTGATAAGTTCTTTCTCGATATGTTGTCGGCCTGCGGCATGTTGCAAGGCATTGGCTAAGCACCGGCAAACCATTAATTGATTTGCTGCCGATTCTGACAATTGTGGCATAATTTTGGCCATAAGATTATAATTATTTTGGAGGATGCTAAAGATGGATTCATGACGCACAGCCAGGCGAAGTATATCGAGGACAGGGAAGAGCATACCAACGGGCCATTTGAGTAGCATGATGAGTGCCTCTAAGGCGGTGGCATCTGCTTCGGGTGTGGCATCCGCAAGACGTATGACGGCGAGTAACACTTCGTCGCCAACTTTGCCCTCGGCGCTGCTCAATTTGTTGTTGAATTCTCTGCGGGAAGCCATAGAAATTAGTAGTGGAAATTAGTTGTTAGACCGTTGACCACCATCACCTCCTGGCACAACACTTACTTCATCTTCTCTAGCACCTTGGTGGCATCGCAGCTATCAAAGCCTCGATAACTGTTTACCGGAAACTGTTTATCGCTGCCACGCACAAAATTGACATCAACATTCGATGCGCTTGTCTGCTTGCTGGCTGCAGTGGAGTAACTGGAGCCACCAGTGAATGGATCCATATTCCCGGCACCAGAGGCACCTGTGCTGCTGCTGCTACCCGGCACATAACGTCCGCCGCCAGTAAATGGATCCTGATACCCGCTGCAGCAGAAGAGACAGAAGAGAATTTAATAAAATTAATTGAAATTTGGATGGACTGCATCATGACACTTACGTGGAGGCGGCTGTTGTTGCTACGACGCCATCAGAATTTTTCACAATAAAATTGGCAACTTGATCAAGATATGCTTGTGGCAGATTATGACGATGTATGAAGGCTTGTGCTGCCTGCCAAGGATCCTCGCCACGATTGTAGGGTAATTTTATTGGTGGCTCTGTATCCGATATATCGACATTGAAGACATAATCATATTCTTTGCCTTCGTGCAATTTCTTGCCCGATGTTTGCTGTGTGCCGCCGGTGGCGCCAGTGACATCGCCCACAAGATTCCATTTACCCAAATCCCAGGAATAACATTTCACTGAACCATCGGCATGACGAATCATTTTCACTTGACCTTCGCGTGTGCCATTGGAAAGCAAAGCTTCAGGGCCAGCTATGCTGCGAGAAAAAGAGAAACAGAAAGAGACAAAGTGTGAGAGATGAGCTTGATCTCGCAATTGAAGCTGAAACAACTTACTCAGTCTTTTTGACGCCGCCAATCTCTTCGGTTAGCTGCGATTTATGTGTGGCTACAGCCAAGTCAAAGGATTGACGCAAAGATTCCTTCGCTTGACGTGCCGGCTCCATGCTAAAGACACGTACAACACCATCACTGCAACCAGTGACAATGTCACCATTGGCCAAACATGTCACTGACCAAACAGATATCGCTGGATGCCATATGGGTGCACCAAGCTGTTCACCCGTTATCACATTCCACATGCGCAACGTGCTATCCTCACCACAGGAGACAACAATCTGTTCACCCAATGCTTCGTTGCGTGCCATGGCATAGATATAGTTCGTGTGTCCATTCAATTCTCGTACACATTCACCATCATCATTCCAGAAGCGTAGGACGGCATCATTGCCGCAGGAGAGCAAACAGTTGGCAGGCAATGGGACTAGAGCACGTACACAATCAGTGTGTCCTTTGAGTAGACGTAACTTTTGTCCATTTTCATTCCAATAGTAGATGCACTTGTCCGCTCCCCCAGTCACATATTTCCGTTGTTCCGGCAATGTGGCGACAGTCCAGACAGCAGCTTCATGTCCTTCCAATTTCATATGGTTCACATCGCCCGTTTCACTAATTGTCCAGACACGTGCCGTTTTATCCCAACTGCCGCTGATGAGGCTACGCGGCTGTAGGCCAGCGGCCAAGGTGCAAACTGTTGATTCATGTCCCTTGAGTGTTAGCAGTGGTAGGAAGCCTTGTGATTGTTTATAAATGCAAATGGTTGCATCATTGCTGGCCGTGCATATCCACTGTTCGTCGGCAAGATAATATATGTACGATATAAAGTTTTTATGGTCTTGCAGTGTTACGCTCTCCGTGTACTCATTGCTAAAAAAAAAAATATTATATTTATCGTTTATAATTTTAAGCAAATCAAGTTAGTTCGCTTTAAAAAGTTATCGACAATCGATTGTAACACTCTGTACATGTACTGCAGCTGTTATATGTAACTCTGCGCGGCTGTTAAATGCAACTGTTGTTAACAGCGAGAACTATGCATATATTTAAATATATGCATAATGTTATCTGCTTAGTGCAGCGACACTAATTGCGCAGCTGAGCTGTTTTCACACTTATTGTTAAATTTTGTTTTCGTTTTAAGATTTTTCTATTGTTAATTTTATATAAATGTTTGAAAAAGTTTCTTAACTACTCTAACAACAAGTATAGAGTGAAAGCATATTGTCTTTGTCTTGTTTACGCACCTTGCAATTGGCGTCCAAATTTTTGTGCTTTTGTCTCGCGAACCTGATAAAATCATTTGTCCCCCCACATCACCAGTTGCATTGCCGCCGGTAGCAACGGCACGCACATCCAGACTATGACCCAATAATTCACAACTTAATTTGTAATTATCCAAAGTTGGTTCCATTCTTTAAGTTGTTATTATTAATTTGATAGTTCTTGTCGTTGCCCACTCACTGACTTTGTATTTTTTTTTTTGCTTCGCCGGCTTTTTGTTTTGTTTTTTTTTTTGTCCCAATTGGTATTGTGTTTAATCAGAGATGTGTGTATTGATGAGTGTCGATAACAAAGGCATCGAAACATTTTCAGCTCGCTGTAACATTAACAGTTTGCTGTTGGCAATTTTTATTGCAAAAAATGCAATACAATAATTTATGTTTATATTATTTATTGATTTGTTTTTAGGAAATTATTAATGTTTTAGTGATGCATATTTATTTACATTAAAAAAAAATTAAAATAAATTATTTGCCAATTTTATGCACTAGCAAAAAAACAATAATAGTGCGCGTTAATTTTTCGATAACGATCATTAGTTGCATATTGTTGCAGCCAACTTCACTTTGACTGCAAGTCATTGGCCTGCAGCAGTGTTGCAAAACGACTGCTGAAATTTGAATTGCATTTTAAAATAATTTTTGCATTAAAAGTTTAAAAAAAAGTAAAATATATATTTATTTTTATACTTAATACACAAATTATTTGTATACTGCTAATAAAGATAAGTTGTTGGCGCTGCTCCAGTTGCCGCCGCCGCCGCTGCTGCTGCTGCTGCCGCTGCACTTACTTCTGCTGCATTTGATTTCTGTAGTGGAACAATTGTTGATTTAATGTCACGATTTGATGTTTTACGCAATTCCGTTGCAGCATGTTGCAATTGCAATGTACACTCTGTGCTCACACCATTTAATGTTAACTGTGCATTCTCTTTCTCCAACAGCAATGCCAATGCCTCGAGTAATTCCACAAAACCCAATGCTAAGGCAGCGCGACGTATACGATTTAATTCCTTATAGAAATTTTGCGTTTTATCTGGCATTTTTTTGGCATGACGCAAAACTTTTTGCACGTCCGATTGCAAACTCGCCTGACGTATCCATACAACGCTGCTCTGTGAATATGAACGTCGCTCGGCACGCACTGGAAAACTAGCAGATTCACCTGGTGCCAAATCCTCAGGAAATCCAAGCAATTCTAAATCGCCAAGCCATGGAATAACATTTGAACCCGGCGGTAAAATGTTTAACATAAAATTTGATTTCTTCTTTGCATCCGTATAGGCATAAACGAATCCATACCATTTCTCACCAAGCAACACCAATGCTGCCATATTCTCCTGCTTTAATGCACCATGTAGTAGCACACATAGCGTATCCTTTTGTTGTTCCGTTTGTGGTGGACTTGCAGTATGTTTGACTACAACAACATCAGCATCATCGCCACTCTCTTCATTATCCTTTGTATCCTTGGCATAGAAATCTTTAATATCTTGTTCAAGTTTCTCCAACTCATAGTTGGGATTATTTGCATCCAATTGTGTTGGTTTCGTTGGCTTTACTACCACAGGTAATCCTCCAGAGCGTCGACTTGGTTTCTCACGTTCCACTTTAGCCAAAACCCAATGACGACTCAATGTGGCAGGTGAACCAATATCCGAAAGTGATAAAAAACCACAAACATCAATGCGTTGATCAATGTGACGCGTTGTTGATGGTTCACCAAAGATGCCAGGCTGCTCGTATGGCATGGGTGGTGGCCAGAGCAACACTTGACTCTCCATGCGAAAATAATGGCCACATTTGAGTGTCACCTCCGTTGACTTGTAGCTGCAGTCACATAGACGTTCAATTAACTCAAAGAGCGCTGTGCGTCCTAGTTCACTCTTGTGACTGGCAACGCCACTTGGTGCCTCTGCTGCAGCCTCTACGCTCTTTGTTGGCTTTGTCATAAAGAGTTGACCTGCAAGTGTTGAAAAGTTTTTATATCAATTTCTTGATGTAATCTGTTGAATATGCTTACCTTTCAGTGAGGCCTGGTCCAAGAGCTGTTGATAGCATGTCAGGCCACGTGTAAAATATAAATCTCCATGAATTCCTAAACAAATGAAATTCAAATTATATGTGGACAATGGTTTCAACCATGCAAATTCTGGTTCTGACTCTTTGCCAGCGTAGCTCTCTAGAAAACCGCTTATCGATGTACTGCCAAAGCCTAAACCACAATCAGTGAACACCACCAGTTGCAAGAGATTTTGTGTGCCCCACGATGCCATCAGACTGACGCATGTCTTGAGCATTGTGATTAGACAAGCCTTGTCCAATGGTTCAATTTTCTTAATTGCCTGTCGTATCTGATCATAATCTCGTGTAAAATCTACTTTTAATTCACAAACAGTACTAAATGCCACAAATGCCAAATGTTCAAGTTTTCCAGCGGCAGTCAAATTATCAAGGAGATGCTGTATACCTTTTATGGCTAATGATTGATATGTATGTTCATTGCGTCCTGGCACTGGACGTAGCATCGATAGTGATGCATCCAATGCAATTATTGTTGGCATAATTTTTTTTTAATTCTTTCTTTTTTTTGGGGGGGAATTTAAATGCAATTTGTTTGCTTTACAATATAAACAACAGCCGGCAAACAGCTGTTTTCTATGAAAATAATCGATAAGCGTTTCGATTAGCATGCATTTGACATTCACATTGTAACGCAAAGCATTGAGCGCGCCATTTAAATATTTGAATGCAGTAAATTTGTGATATATTTATGAATTTTTGCATTGTATCAGATAAATATTGTTATATGCATATTTATTACAATTAAATTGGTTTGATTTTTGCCGCTGCATGTCATTGCATTGCATTGCATTGCATATAACTGTAATAAATTGACAGACCCTTATATTGAATATATATGCATTTTGTATAGTTTTGTATTAAAACAAATTGAATTTTAATTCAATTGCGTCGATGTGCTATGTATTGCATGCGGGAACTGTTCACTCTCTTTCTCACTTGCTCTTCTTTCTCTCTCTCGCTCTCTCTTTTGCTCTCTCACACTTTTAATTATAGTTAATGCGAAACATCTGAGCGCATTAAGTTATCAGCTCAGCAAAAGATGTTCAGTGCCAGGCGCCAGCATCTCAGTAGCAGTAGCAGCAGCAGCAACAGCATCTCAATCATTCCATTTCCGTGGCTCGACTTGTGAGGACGTGTGTAGTTCCTCTTCTAGTCTCACATATATTGTCAAGTTGTGCATTATTTTTTAAATTCTTATATAGTGCTGTGCAATATCAATCGATATAAATTCGCTAATTTCTCTAAGTGTATTTATTAAGTTTGTATAAACTTTTTATTTTTAACAGTTTTATTTATTTAATGACTTTATGTGTATATATATAAATATAATAGTAATATAATCGGTATTCATCATTTGTTAACCTTTAACACAATTATAATGAAAAAAAAAAAAAAAAAAATATTAACATTCATAATAATTGCGATAAGCTCGACATTTTGTTTTTGCATTTTTGCGTAAATTTTATTTATTTATTTTTTTTTTTTTGTATATTTTTGTTTTTGTCTGCTTTTTCTTCATTCTCGTGAAAATCTGTTCAGTATGCGCTCCAATTAATTTTACAGCTATTAAATCAATTTTCTTTCGTATTATTTCTGACCTAATTTTTGTCGTCTGAAAAAAAAAAATAAAAATCAGTTGCAAGCAGACCGTACAGATTTTAATAGCGTTCCATATATATGCCAGATAGTCCAGATATATATATGTATATATATATGTATATGTATATATAGTAGAATTTATAAACAATGCGCTGCATGTAAAATTCGGTATCGCTAAATAAGTCAAGTCAAGGAAATTGATGCATTGTTTGGAAAATATTTTGCTTGACTTTTGTTTAAATTAAATTATCAGCTGCCATAGAATTGCAATTACAATTTTTTTTTCTAGCAATGTTTATATATCAATTTTATTTAGCTGCATGCAATTTTTTTTTTTTATATAAATTGTTAAATATTTGTCTAAACATTTCTTGGACATTTTCCAGCTATAGGCGCCATTTAAACTATTTCTATCTCTTTCTAAGCTATCTAAATATATTTTGCATACATGTTGTAATTGATGTAAAAATGTAATTTCCGTCTACAGATCACGCACGCACAATTCTCCGCACTCATTGGCAAAAGATTCGCTAATTGCGCAACTTAAGCAAAATTAGCTGCGAAAGAACAACATTGAAAAAGTCACGCAGCGCATTGGCAATGGCAACTGCAACTGCAACTGCAAATGCAATGCCGTCTTCATCAATTGCCTTCATATTCCTAGCTCTAATTGCTTTGGGACTTTGGCAAATGCCTGTCGAGGCAGCTGGTCATGTCACGTAAGTCAAAAAATTTTCAATAATTGAAAAGTCGAACGAATTGATTATTAGAAAAAAAAAAAACCTTAAGACTTAAGCTCTAATTATAATCCACTTGATCCACTTGATCATCAATTATGTTTATGAAGTTTCAATAAATTTCTGTTAAGTTTCAACAATTTATTTGAATATTTGAATATAAAAAATTTCCATAAAGTTTTTATTCGTAAAAAAAATTTTGAAAAATGTTTACAAAATTTTTATTTAATTTTTAGAAATTTTAATATTTTTTAAGTTTTTTATTATTTTAAATAGTTTTCAATATTTTTTTTTTGGAAATTTTATAAAAATTATGTCAAAAAAAAACATCAAATAGTTCTTAAAGAAATTTAAAAAATTTTCAATGTCAATAAGAATTCTCAAAAAAACTTTTCAATTTATATTTGAGTTTCACAGCTTAAGAGTCATTTGGTATTCTTTTTTTTTATATTTTTTGAATAATATTTAATATTTTTATTTGAAAATTTTTAAAATTTTTTGAATAATATTTAATATTTTTAATTTGAAAATTTTGTAAAAAATTTAAAAATATATTTTCGAAAACATTTTTCAGTTTAATGGTAAATAAAAACTTTTGAAAAATCTTTAAAAATTTAAAATATAATTTTAAAAAAAAGTTTGATTTATATTTTTTTTAAGCTTTTTTTTCATTTTAAATAGATTTCAAAATTTTAATACATTTTTTTCTTCAAGCACAACATAATATTAAAGAGAAATCCATTTAATTTTTTATCTCAGCTACAAGCTCTTTGCTTTAAGCATCCTATAAATTTATCCATAAAATAACGAAACACTTCAATTACTTCAGCGAAACTCATTTTCCACTTTCATTCAAAAAAAAAAAAAAACTTTGTTGGAAAATTATTTTCAGAAATTTGTTTTCTTCTTCTCGTTGTTGTTGTTGTTGTTCTTCTTCTTGTTTTCTACATGTAAATAACACTTTTGATTCCAAGACTCTTTAGAACATATGGTGCGTCAATAGTGAGACAAGCAAAGAAATAGGAAGATATATATTTTTTTTTATGTTGTTTCTTTGACACGCATATGTCATAAAATTGTTCACACTTTTCATTTTCTTCTCGATTTTGGTTTTGAATTTCGCCCCTCAAAATGAGAAAAAAATAAAATGCACTAAAAATATAAGCATGCAAAATGTGCCGGCGCCAGGATCTATCCAATCTTTCCTCCTCTTGATCTGTTGATCTGACTGATCTTTAGATTTAGACATGTAAACTCTAGTCTAATCTAAACTCTCAAACCAAAGAAAAGATGCTGCACCACTTTACACCATATGCTGTTGCAGGGGCAACGCCTTCAACTTGCCCCTACACTAAAGTTGCCTCACTTCGCCCTCCTCCTCCTCCTCCCCCCCCATTGCTATGGCTTGACAGCACTGCCAAAACTAATGACTATTGCCTTCAAAGAAACAGAGATGTTGTTTTCGATGTCTGTCTGTCTCTTTGTCCATACGTCCGTCTGTCTCTCTGTCTGTTCCTTCAGTTTGTTTGTTTATTTTTGGCCCACACTTCATGCAAATGGTTCGTTAGGATATGTTAAGGGGAATTTGTAATGGGCAAAGAGTGTGAGTAGGGCGAAGTTAGGAAGCATCTTTGGAGGAGGAGGAGGTATGGAAATGCAAGCTAGCAGCCAGCATACATATGTATGTTTGCCTTCTCCCCCGTCCAGCTAGTTGTAATAACACTTGGAACTATTCAGCTGCGTTCTGCATATCTATCTATCAGCGCATCAATGCATTTCACACACACTCTCTCTCTCTCTCTCTCTCTCTCTTTCTCTGCATGCTGTTATTATTATTATTATGCTTCCAAAAGGGTTTCTGACCCTGAGATACAAATAATACAAACACATCATTATTAGCATTCAGGGTGGGCTACACTCTGGTAACTTTATGAGAATTGATCTCGATCTCTCTACAAGTCATTTCTCAGTTTCTCTCCCTCTCATACATTTTATAGTAGCTGTCAATAGTCTCAGTGAGTTTGCTGTGCCATAAATGTTTGGCCCTCATCTGAAATGGTTTTTTTTACTCTCCCGTTGATTCATAAGATTATACGAAAAAATGTTGAAAGAAATTTATAGCTTAAAATATTTTTTTCAATTGTAGAAAATGCTGTTAATATTTATCAATATAATTATTATATGAATTATTTGAAGAAAATTTTCTAAAGATTTTTGAAAATTTTATAGCTAGATTTCGTATAGCTAAAAATTTCTATATAATTTTTTTTTATAATTTTTAGCAAAACATTAAATTTAGAAATTTTTTTAAATAATGTTTTCAAAATTTATAGCACATTTATAGCAAAATTTATAGCACATTTATAGCATACAAAAAAAATAACAAATTTTAAATATTCTTCCATGCAATAGTTTCGTTTGCTATAAAATAGTCTACTATAATTATAAGTTGCTATAAATTAGTTACTAGATTTCGTAGATTTTAATTTATATTTTTTTTATAATTTTTAGCAAAACATTAAAATTTGAAATTTTTTTAAATAATGTTTTCAAAATTTATAGCAGTTTATAGCAAAATTTATAGCACATTTATAGCATACAGAAAAAATAATAAATTTTAAATATTCTTCCAAATAAATAGTTTCGCTTGCTATAAAAATAATTTACTATAATTTTAAGTTGCTATAAATTAGTTACTATAAAATATTACATCCATATTATATTTACTGCAGCAATGAAGATCTCAGTGGCGCCTTGAAATCATTAATCTATTCGTATAATCAATTGGACAACAAATTGGAACGACATGAACATCGTGATCGTGCATCATCCGATCTAATGAAGAAGGCATTGCAAGTGCTACAAAAGGGACAAAAGAGTCTAGAGCCAATCAATGGCATCTTTGCACGTCTGGATGAACGTGTCAGTCAAATTGAGACAATGTTAATAACTGTAAGTATAAGCTATATAAATAATCCAAAGTTTTTATTTTCATTTTATATTTTTCTTTTTTTTTTTTTAGCAAGAGGAACGTTATAATTCACAGACGGAGAAATTTCATCAGGATAGAGAATATATGTTTAAATGGATGCGTGACAATTATGATTGCTTTAAAAATCCACCAACTGTACCTAAATCTATGGCAATTGCGGCAGCCCCTGCACCAGCATTGCCCAATGCATTTATTGAGGAACAGCATCAGATCAATAAACAATTATTGGATGAACTTAAGCAATTGTCAACGAATGTTGGTAAATTATTGGAAAATGATAAAGAGACAGCACAGAAGACACAACAGGAATTCGAACGTATACCCAAAACGGATGAGTTAATCAAACAAATTGAGGTTAAGTTGCAGCAACATCATGCTGCTGTTGCAGTTACAACTGCAGCACCGCCCAAGCATAATGAATTTGAAGAACAACTAATGCAACGTTTGGGTGCTCTAAGTTCTGATGTTGCTCAGTTACGTAATGCTCCAGTGACGCCAGCGACACCATTACCATTGGGACTTAGCGTTGAGGATAAACAATATATTCAAGAATTAAGTAATGAAACATTAAATGCTTTGGCGGCACTCAAAAGTGATGCGATGACAGCACAACAGACAGGTGAGTATTACAAGTTAGTTTTGGAGTTAGTTCTATTAGATATCAGGATATCCTTATCCCTAAGTTAAATATTTCTTTTTAATCAATCTTCTTTCAGGTTTGCGTCAGACAACGGAACATCTGCAACAGACTGAGGCCAACATACAAGCTGATCTTAAGCAATTGGTATCCGATGTGACTTTACTCAATGAATTCAATAAGAAAATCAATGAAAGTCATAATAAATTAAATGAAGGTTTCGATGCAATGGGTAAATTTTCAACAATTATGATGACAAACTCTGAAGTTGTATTAGATACGCAACGTAAAGTTGATTTTGCAACATTACAAATAGTACAAAAAGTTGGTTTATTAGTTGAAAAACAATTTGAAGATTTAAATGAAATGTTAAAAAAACATTTCACTGAAGTTAATGGAACAATTATAACAAAACAAAATGAAGCAGTACGTAATATGAGTGAATCTGTGGATACAGCTATAACACAAGTCTGGCATCATATACAAATAATGGGTAGTGAAATATCTGAAAGTAAGAAATTAATGTTATTAATGCAATCAATATTCGATAGTTATGTGAATAGCACATTTAGTACTATGCTTGGTCTAGGTGGTAAAGTTGAGGAAACAAAAAAACATATGATTGATATGGATGTGAATTTAAACTTTTTACTTGGTAAATTAACACTAATGTCGGGAGAATTTGCCAATATAAAAACTGGTTTAGGTGATGCTTTAACAGATTTACGTAAATCTTTTCAAATGATACATGAACATATGCCAAGTGGTAGTTCAACAGGTTCAAATAATAATAATATTGAAAAGAATCAATATTTAACAGATGTAAATCTATTAAATAAACGTCATGCTATGCCAGGAAGAAAATAATATAAAAAAAAAATTCATTTGAGAACAAATTTTTTACAAGAAATTCAAAAAAGAGAAACAAAAAATTTAAAAATCATATATAAATCTAACATTTAGCAATTAAGAAAATTGATAACATGAAGAAATACATTTAATCTTAGGCATGATAAACATTTTTTTAGCCGAACAAAAAAAAAAAATGACTAAGAATTTTTTTCTGAATTTCAATTAAAAAATTTAAGAAATTCAAGAGAATTTATCTAAGAATTATTTTAATTTGAATTCCAATTTGAATTTTAAGCAGCATAAAATTTCAATATATATTTTTATAAGTTGAATTCTGCAACATTTATCACAAGAAAAATATTTATGCAAAAGAAACTCAATAATTTTACATGTAAACTCAGCAAAATAAATACATTTTTCTTTTCGTTTATATGAACAATTTCGTATTTTGTCTTTTTTTTCATTTCTTTCTTTTCTATATTCATTCTTCACTCTTTACTTACAAGACTAGTGTAGTTTTATTTTTATATATATAATTTAATATAATTTCTAAGAAAAAAAAATATACTAATTAAAAGCAATAAACTTATAAATTATTTTCCCCAACGTTGTTCACAACGCGCATATTTATAAAGCACTTTTACAAATGATTCGGCACCAAAATATTTGCCACTATGATGCGTATGAAATTCAGTAAAACGCGAATGCCATGGCAATAGACCAAATGTACATGTCTGCTGTGAGAATATAATGCCAAGTTCCGGTTCTGGTATTGCAAAATTAAGATGTTTATTTAACATTTGATTGATGCGTTCCATTAATGCTTGACGATCCTTAAGCAATTCCTGCACATCAGTTGTCTTACGATTCTCATATAGTTGGCGACAAACATCGGCAATTAGTGCATGTCCATCCCCAGTGCCAATTTGATAAATCTATTTCAATGGAAATGTAATTAGTAAAGTTTTTCATGTGCAAGATAAGATAAACTAAATTAAGACTAAATGCAAAAAGATTGAATGGAAATTAGCTAAACTTTATCTTAGACAAGCCGTCGATTTGTTACTCTTAAAATTACAAGTTTTCTATACAAAGACACAATTTTCCATAGATCATTCATATGACAGCTATATTGTATAGTCTTCCGATGTAGACTAAATTGAACTTGAATGAATGGATCATAAAAAAAGCATCATCCTATAAATCTTAAGTTGTTACTTTAGCAAACAAAAAAGTTTTCATACAAAAACTCAGATTGTAGACTGATTGTTCCTATGGCAGCTATATGATATAGTCTTCCGATGTGAACTAAATTTAGCTAGCATGTATGAGCCGTTACTTAACTTAGATTCTCAAAGTTTTAGCCGAATATCTTAACGGACAAAAAAGTTTTTCATACAAAAATTGAATTTTCGACCGATTATTCCTATGACAGCTATATAATATAGTTGTCTGATTTATACCAAATTTAGCTAGCATGTATGAGCCGTCTCTTAACTCAAATACTCAAAGTTTAAGCCAAATATCTTAACGGACAAAAAAGTTTTTCATACAAAAATTGAATTTTCGGCCGATTATTCCTATGACAGCTATATGATATAGTTGTCTGATTTGCACCAAATTTATAGGAGACATTTAGATCGCCACTAAACTCAAATCGTATAACTTTCATTTAGTTAACATAGAAAAGAAAAAAGTTTTTCATATAAAAATGAAATTTTTAACCTATTATTCCTATGAGAGCTATATAATATATTAAACCGATTTGCATGAAAATTTGAATGACAAGTATATGTTATCGCTAGACGTAAATGCATAAAGTTGTAGCTGGATATCTTGACAAATAAAAAACTTTTTCATACAAAAATCACTTGCTGCTTCGATGAGTTGTAAACTTTTTGCCATAGCATAGTTTTTCTATACATATATTATCAAGGCGTACATAGCTTATAACAATCATAATGATTTCCGGCAAAAACACTTATCAATGAGAACTTTGGAACTACACAAAAAAAAACCAATTAAAAAAGCTACATTCAATGTGTTTGACTAAATGATACCCGGTACTCAACAAAATTGAAAGTTTGCCTGCATTATAAATATTCAAAATTGGATTTGATCGATTTCTGTAGACTAAAATCCGAAACAAACTTGATCAGCCTGCAACTAAGACAAGCTCTGAAATCTTAATAGTTGCCGGGGTATTCCTACGGTCATAGTCCAATTGACGCTATAGGCCATGCAACGGCTACTTATGAGCGTCACTTGTGCCACAGTCAGTATACCCGCAAGCAATACACTCTACAGCTGCCCGAGTATAACAAATATTTGAGAACAGAATTGAACTTGTTGTACTTGTGTGATAAGAACATAGCTTATCAGTGCTGCTTAAGTCTTTACCTGCAATTGTGAGTAATGAAAACCGTTGCTGCTTATATTTCCATTTGTTATAGAACCATTGCATAGATTTTCTTTATTATATTTTTGTTCCTTTGGCGGCCATAGATATTGTGATGGCGATGTTGTTGTTTTTGTTGCTGACTTCTGACAAAAATGAGATAAATCGATGTAACCATTTTGATGTGTACGTGTATCATAGACACTTATATTGGGTATTGACATCATTTGAGCATAATTAAATATACGTTTCAATTCATCAATATTCATATAATGATCATCATATCCAATGATAAGTACTAAATGCTGCGGCAACTTTTGTAGCTCATGCACAGCACGAGTAAATATCGCACGATTTCGATCACATTGCCAATAGTCATATGACCGGTGGGCGATCGCATGTAATCGATGCCAAAATTGTTGAAGCATTGAATATGCTACAGCGATTAATAATATCAATCGGCATATTAATATGCATACAATTTTCATTATCATCTTTTTTTTATGGAATGCAAATTGTTAATTTATTTTTTTCTATTTCTCTATTTTTCGCCGTTTTCTCAATGAGCCCGGCAACGGTCTTACTCCTGTTGCTTTTTTTCTTGCCGTATTGTTGTTGCTGCTGTTGCTGTTACTGCTGCTGCTTCTGCTGCTGTACCCAAACATAACCTTTAGACAATAATAAATTTATACATATATTTATATAAATTGTATTGATTGCATTACTTACGTTATGTTAAGCGGCGTAAAGTATTTTTTTTATTGCTTGCAAGCAACATAACTTATAGTTTAATTTTTTTTTCGTTCTTCTTGTTGTTCGCATGCATCCATATTCCGACAAAAAATACACACACACATATATACATATACATGTTCTCTCTTACATACGTGTTATTCTTATTTTCGATAATATACGCTGAGCTATCGACCAGCCGCCACACAACAGCTGTTGTAATTTATCAAATAGCCCGCGAAGATTTCAAAATTTTTTATTATATTTTTCTTTTTGATTTTGCATTTTCATATTTTTAATGCTGATGAATTTTATTATCAATACTATAAAATTAATTGCATTTCTGACAAGCTGATAAAATTTGTTTAATTTATTTGTCTATGTCAACGTATTAAGTGAATGGCAAAAATTACACAAGCGGCATACCGTGCTTTGTTGTAATGATATGTAAATCGATGTATCGAATTTGAATTGTCTTGAAGTTGAAATTAAATAAATAAATGTATACGTGGATGAGTTTTTGTTACATTTTGTTACAATAAAATTAATATTTTTTTTTGCTACTATTGGTAATATTACTAATTTCTAATTATGATAGGAACAATTGACCGAAAATTTGTCTTTGAAATAAACTTGATCTTAACTGAGAGATAACCATAAAAAAAAACATAAATATTTTGATCTTAATAAAAAAAATATTTTAAAAATTGATTTAAATGAAATAAAAATTTATATAAAAATTTATATTTATATTTATAAATACATTGAAAATTTTTGGATGACATTCTCTTCTTTGTACAGGAAATCTAATATATTTTGATCCTAGTAAATCTTATCGAATCAATAAAAACGAAGAGCAAACTACAGTTTTGGAGGCATTGATTTGTAGAAAGTGAATTATATTTTGTTATAAATATAATAGATAGAAGATTTAAAATTCGAAATTTAGATTGAAAATACACAGATCATGTTTATTTCAAGTGTAGAATTACAATTTCCACTTTCCCGGAAATCTATGATACTCAATAATAATTACAGTTTTAGGGGAATTGCACATGAAATGAATATGAATATATTTATATATATTACTATGCTATAGCTTATTTCTTACAGTGTATGTGACTATAATTGTTAATGAATTTAATGAAATTTAAAAAAAAAAAATCGATTTGTGCCACGAAAAAGTCAGTGGGGGAGAAGCAGCAAAAAGACATGAAAAGAAAGGAACGGAAACAATAAGTGAAAAAGCTGGGAGAAATGCAAGTGTTTAAAGGATGTGTATGAACGAGGCAGAGAGAGAGAGAGAGAGAAAGAGAAAGTGAGAGAGGGAGAGGGGGAAGGAGAGAGAGGTAGAGTACAAATTGAGTGTTATATAACTGCGTGTGTTGTGTGTATGGGAAAGTGTAAGTGGAAGGAGTAGTAGTAGAAGAAGAAGAATAAACTTACTGCCAATTGGCATTGGCATATTGACTGAAGTTTTCAAACGCCAAAGTGGATTGCCTCTTGATTAATTAAAAGCTGTTTGAACTTCTACATGTAAGTGTGTATGTATTTCTCTCTCTCTTTGTCTCCCTCTTACACTCTCTTGCCTCTTTGCCAGCAGCCTCACATCTATCTACACAGCAGTTGCAGTCAAAGACGTTTTGCTTGTGCTTGCGATAAGGATTGCAGCAAATGCCAAATGACGACGAGCTGCATACAAAACATAGCAAAAACCTGAAAATGTCCTTTAACTTCTACGCATTATGTGTGCCAATTTGTGCATGTGCATGTATGTATGTGTGTGTTTGTGTGTGTGTTTTGCCTATGCTGTGGTACTGCTGCTTTTGCCAGCAGGCAAAGTGAATTTGCTTAGCAAGGCGGAAATCAAATGCTTGCCTAGGCAAAGGACTCCACAAACTCAAATGCCATTTGCCATTTACCATTGCTTTATATACAGTTGTCCACGACGAACTAAAAGGACTACAAAAGACTTCTGTTTTCTCGTTCCTTTTCGAATTTTTACACAGTTCGAGTTCAAAGTACCGTTAGCTAATTGTTAAAAGGCAACCTTGTCTCCTCACCTTTATTTCATTTTCATTTTCTTTTTCTATTTTCTATTTTTTTTTTTGCCAATTACGAGAAAACATTGCTTTTGCCATTGACTTTGAATTGTATCTTCGTGAACTTCTTCAACTGCCCAACTTTAAATCCGTTGTCAGCCAACAGCTGTTGTAGCAGCCACGACCAAAATCTGCTCCCTATAAATGGCCAATTAAAACGTAAATGAGCTAAGTAAATCCAACAACAACGTCGATGACAACAACAATTGCGCTATAAAAGTTAACAGCACTTGGCAATCGATGCTGCTGTGAAAAGTAATAAAAAAAAAAAAAAAAATTATTCAACAAATTTTTGGTAGAATCTGTTGCAGAGCTTTAAATGTAGCAGCCGCTAACGGTGAATAAAATGAATACAAAACAAAAAAAAAAAGCAAAAGTATCTCTAACTTTGCAGAGGATGCCATATTCTTGAAGTCTTCTTGAAGCAGAACAAAACTTTTCATACAAAAAATTAATTTTCGACCGATTGTTCCTATGGCAGCTATATGATATAGTGGTCCGTTTAGAACCAAATTTATATGAGATTTATATGTCATCACTAAACTCAAATTGTGTAACTTTCGGTTGGTTAACTTAAAAAAGAAAAAAGTTTTTCATACAAAAATTTAATTTTCGATCGATCCTTCCTATGGCAGCTATATGATATAGTGGTCCATTTGGAACCAAATTTATATGAGACTTATATGTCATCACTAAACTCAAATTGTGTAACTTTCGGTTGGTTAACTTAAAAAAGAAAAAAGTTTTTCATACAAAAATTTAACTTTGATCGATCCTTCCTATGGCAGCTGACTACTGATATAGTGGCTCCAATTTGAACCAAATATATATTTGGTTCAAATTGGACCACTATATCATATAGCTGCCATAGGAACAATCGGTCGAAAATTAATTTTTGTATGAAAAGTTTTGTTCTGCTTCAAGAAGACTTCAAGAATATGACATCCTCTGCAAAGTTAGAGATACTTTTGCTTTTTTTTTTTGTTTTGTATTCATTTTATTCACCGTTAGCGGCTGCTACATTTAAAGCTCTGCAACAGATTCTACCAAAAATTTGTTGAATAATTTTTTTTTTTTTTTTTATTACTTTTCACAGCAGCATCGATTGCCAAG
>JBAMBR010007217.1:0-15293 GCA_037044475.1 Zaprionus obscuricornis
TGAGTGGACGGTGAAAGTGGGTAAAGTCTGGATATCGGGTGTCGGTATAAAGTATTAAGCTGACAAATGGTTGGGTGGGCGTCGCAAGATTGAAGAACATCTGTTCACGCCACGCCAGTCTACAGTGGCTGATGACGCTGAAGGACTTGAGCGGGAGACTAGCGAGGTGGTCATTGGCTTTTCAATCCTTCCAATTTACGATAGAGCACCGGAAGGGAAAGGACAACGTTGTGGCCGATATGTTATCACGCCCGTTTGAAGCAGATGAACTAAACCTATTCGAATTCGAGACCACGGCATTCGAAAGCGAGGAGTACGTGGAGCGGCTAGAAGTAATACGGGAGAACCGAGAACGTTTCCCAGACCTCCCCGAGGCCATCACAAACACGCTAATCCAACAGGCGAACAGGCGAAGGGGAAAAGCGAATACACGGTGGAGTTACGAAAACACTGGCACGCCTAAGGCAATTCTATTATTGGCCAGGAATGACGGTACAAGTCAGAGAATACGTGCGAAGGTGCGACACCTGCAAGGAGACGAAACACACAACCCAGGTAACTAGGCCGTTGATGGGCAAGGAAGTGGTCACAGATCGTCCAATGCAAAAAGTATACCTGGATTTTCTTGGCAGATATCCGAGGTCGCGACGTGGGAATGCCTACATACTCATTGCATTAGATCACCTGACCAAGTTTGTATGGCTCAGAGCGATTCCGAAGGCGACGGCCTCAGCAACAGTAAAGATCCTGAGAGATGACATCTTCCCGCAGTTTGGAGTACCGGAGGTCATACATACCGATAATGGGAAACAATTCACATCACAGGAATTTGGAGACCTACTGCAACACTACGGCATAAAACATCAGAGGAACGCAAACTACTCGCCGCAAGCTAACGCATCCGAACGAGTAAACCAATCCGTCTTGGCCGCAATCCGGGCGCACTTGAATTTGGATCAGACGATATGGGACGAGAGGTTACCCGAGATCCAATCTGCGTTGTGTAGTGCAGTACATTCGAGCACCGGAGTGTCCCATACTTTGCGATGTTTGGCCAGAATATGTTTTTGAACGGGAGTGACTACTTGCTGTCGAGAAAGCTAAGAGCCTTAGATGACGCATTGATCGCCCCATTAAGCCGTTCAGACCGACAAAGGGTGTATAGGGCGAAGATCCAAGAGTCACTACACAAGGCATATGAGAAGGCAGAGGCGAAATATAATACGAAGGGACGACCCATTCAATACTTACCCGGACAAGAGGTTTTTAAGCGTAACTTCATACTGAGTGATTTCAGCAGAAACATCAATTCCAAGTTCTGCCGAAAATACACGAAGTGCCGCATAATAAGGCCGGTAGGGATGAGTTTCTATGAGTTGGAGTCCTTACAAGGTAATCCGCTTGGAGTATTCCATGCCAAGGACCTCAAACAATAAGGAGGGAACCTATCATAGCCCGGCTAGCTCAGTTGATAGAGTATGAGACTTCTAATCTCAGGGTGTGGGCGATGGCCTACGTTGGCGCCGAAGATCTTTCGAATCCCTATCGGATGTCGATGGTTTCTCTCCACCCCAAACAAATCCCCCCCCCCCCCCCGGTGGTGGTGTGATGTTACGGTAGCCCTTACAATCGATAAGAAAAGAAGGAGGTGAATCGATTTCAGGAAGAAGGAGAGACAGAAGGAGAAGAAAGAGAAGGAGAGGAAAGAGAGGAAGAAGAGGAGAGTTGTTGGATGACGAGCAGAAAATAGGGAGATAGAATTTTTGCTCTGTGACAGGCAGAAAATTATAATAGATAATATATTATAAATTAACATCAGTGGCAACAACAGCAACAGCTGTGATAGCAGAGACGACAGCTACAGTGGCAACAACAGTGACACCGACTGTTAAAAAAACAGCACCGACAACAGTAGTTGCAAGCAACAACAACAACGAAAGCAATAACAGCAGCAGCAGCAGTTCGAGGTACAACCACGAGGCAACAGCGGTCGCAGCAACAACAACAGTGGTGGTATTAGCAACAACAGCGAATACAATAATACCATTCACGCATTAACCACTTGCGATACAAGCGTGAGTGCATGTCTGTCTAAATTTTCATTGTTTATAATAGGTTATAATGTTGGTAATAGTATGTTAGGCCAATTTCTGTTAATTAAATGTATTTTTGTAAATTAAAAATGAATTGGTAAGTTGTTATTTAGGGTGTCGGTATAAAGTATCAAGCTGACAAAGGGTTGGGTGTGCGTCGCTGGATGGAAAAACATCTGTCCATCTAATCCATGCCAGTGTATTGTCCGTTTAGGTGTTGTAAAAATGAGTATGAATCCATAATCTAAATATTTTGTTAACCGACCCGCCAAATATCGAGGTCTTACTCATCCCTGGGTATAGCCGATAGCTAGTCGGCAATCGATACTTGGCTGTGACTGACAAGTCGGTTCATAACAAATGGCGCCCAATTTGGAAAATTATGGGGATAAGGACTCCACCGTAAACAGGAGGCGAATTTAAATGTAGAGATAACAAGAAAAAAATTTGAGTCATCCTACTATTCATAATGCAATATGCAAAGAAACGACTTTGATTGGACCGCAGGGAGGACCCGCAAGCCCCACCTGACGCTGCCTCGGCCGTACCTTGCCTAGTTGTAAAATAGTAGGAATGACAACAGCTAGTAGTAATATATAGGACTGGTCCCGGCATGGAAACAATTTGTTCAAGACTGCGTTGTCGCTACTATATATTATGAAGTCCATATATTTTTGTTTTGTAGTTTCCGTTTTAATATAAAATAAGACAACTTTGGCCGCGACTCAGACTGTGGTCCAAGTAGGTAGCGATAGCAGCTTCTAGTCCAGTCCACTCTGCGTAACGTCCAAGTTCTCATACCATTCAAAAAGCCTGGGAGTTTCCTGGGAGGCAGGAAAGACAAATGATAACCTACAAATACCCACGATCACCCTCATGCATCTCACCGAAGCTTATGAATATAGTACAGAAAATTTTGTATTGTTCAAAGTGTTTTCAATCTCCACGAGTATAACACTTTAGCAGTAATTGCGCAATATCAATTATTATGCCATAAAGAAGGTTTTTTTTTTTTTGTCGAATTGTTAACAAATAAAAGTTATTGTTAGGAATATTTTCTTATTTATTTATATAAATTAACATTATAGATATTATAGGAAATAAAACCAACATAACTCGTTAGTGTAGGATTAATTAATGTAATCAAAGTAGCCAATATTGTTGTTGTTATATTATTAATAAGAAAAATTCAAAACATATAGTAATAAATGGTGAGGGACAAGGGCACAGCAAAAAAAAACAAAATATTATTAAATTAGTTAGCAAATATAGAGAGGTCGAACAATTATTGCGAAAAGGAAAAACCATGACCTTTATTGAACAAGACAAGAAACAGTTGAGCGTAAAGCAAAGCGGAGTCTCGATTACTTGCGGAACAGTGACTTTTATGACATGAGACCCACCACACGATCGATGACAACCAGGCAAGGAACTGATCGAGTAACAGATTTACATCCTACAGTCATGGTCCAAGATAAGCCTATTACAGAAACAGTTGGAGGGGCACAGCGAATGACTGGACCAGTTCCGAAAGAACACCACGTACATGAGTCAACATATACCAGGACGGTCGACCTGCCGAGTGAGATTAAATCGGCAATCAACGTGGCTTTGTTGCAATCACACGAGACGTATAGATCCGCGGCATCTTCGCAGTTGGTGGATGGGAGACCCACTTCCCGGAACACGACTTGATCCGTGTGGTTAAGATAAACATAAAAGACAGCATCTTCAGGATAATTTATCCGATGCATATTACAAATTGGGAGATGCTTCGCGACGAATGCCACGCAGCAGAGAAATGGTTGGCGACTCAATCACCAAGCGGCCCACCACCCACGAGGTCGTCAAGAGAGCGACCGCAAATCAACGAAGTGGGGATTCCAACACCGGCAGTGGAAATGGAAGAGCCCCCAATCGAGGTCGTCGATGCAATGTACCGGCCGCGTACAGGAAACACCGAAAAGACGTGCTGGAATTGTGGAATACACGGACACACTTTTTGGTAATGCGAATCCCTGGTACGCAAAATTTGTTGTTACCGGTGCGGCCTCCCAGATGTTGTGGGCCTACATGACCAAAGTGCCAACCGGGAAACCACCGGAAGTGCAGGATGCAAACGGAGGATTTTATATTAGACATAGATAAATTTAAGAACATTGATAGATTAAGTAATAGAATACTGAAATCAAATAAAATAGGATTAAATAAACCCAAGTGGTCATCGCGGAATTCTTTGGAAGAACGTCAGGCAGCCTATGACAAAGCAAGGGCTCGTACCTTCAATAGCAACTTAGCCGAAGATCAATATTCGGAAATTACGGAACAAGCTAGAAGACGACAACGGGAAAGAAGTTAAGAGCGTCGACGAGTGTGTGCCTCCGTGAAGGTAGCAATCAAAGATGACCGACGCGTATCCCCTACAAAATATTGAGTCCATATTGAGCCGAGTTGATGACACTAGTCGCGTGGATCTGAAACATGCATTTTGGCAGATCGAACTGGATCAGAAGAGTCGGGAATATACGGCATTCACCATCCCAGGAAGACCACTATACCAGTTGTGCCGTATGATGGATCGCGTTATACCACAAACATTGAAGAGCAAGGGATGTACCTGACAGTCGAAAAAAGAAGAAGAATTTCTGCTTCAAGTACCTAAGATATCTGGCTTACGTTATTGGTGCTGGATCAAAAGTATACCTGGATTTTCTTGGCAAACACCCAAGGTGGCGACGTGGAAATCCCTACATACTCATTGCATTGGATCACCTGACCGAGTTTGTATAGCTCAGAGCGATTCCGAAGGCGACGGCCCTAGCAACAGTAAATATCCTGAGAGATGACATTTTTCCGCAGTTTGGAGTACCGGAGGTTATACATCACAGGAATTTGGAGATCTACTGCAACATTACGGCATAAAACACCAGAGGAAAGCAAATTATTCGTCGTAAGCCAACGCATCCGAACGAGTAAACCGGGCGCACCTGACTTTGGATCAGACGATATGGGCCGAGAGATTACCCGAGATCCAATCTGCGTTGTGTAGTGCGGTACATTCGAGCATCAGAGTGTCCCCATATTTTGCGATGTTTGGCCAGAATGAATCCATATGAGAAGGCATATGCGAAATATAATATAAAGGCACGACCCATTCAATACCTACCCGGACAAGAGGTTTTTAAGCGAAACTTCATACTGAGTGATTTTAGCAGAAATATCAATTTAAAGTTCTGCCGAAAATACAGGAAGTGCCAGCAACAACAACAGTGGTGGTATTAGCAACAACAGCGAATACAATAATACCACACATTAACCACTTGCGATACAAGCGTGAGTGCATGTCTGTCTAAATTTTCATTGTTTATAATAGGTTATAATGTTGGTAATAATATGTTAGGCCAATTTCTGTTAATTAAATGTATTTTTGTAAATTAAAAATGAATTGGTAAGTTGTTATTTAGGGTGAGATGAGTGGACGGTGAAAGTGGGTAAAGTCTGGATATCGGGTGTCGGTATAAAGTATCAAGCTGACAAATGGAATGGATGTACCTAGATGATTTGCTAATCATATCCAGGACATTTGAGGAGCATATGGATCTATTGTCCGAAGTCGCGAAGTGAGACTGGCGAACCTGACAATCGGAAGAAGAAGAAGAATTTCTGCTTCAAGTACCTGAGATATCTGGGTTAGATTATTGGTGCTGGATTCCTGCAAACAGATCCAGAAAAGGTGCAGGCAATTCTCCAGCTTCCAGTACCAAAGAACGTAAGACAACTAAGGAGTTTCTTAGGTACAGCGGGCTGGTACAGAAGGTTTGTGCGAAATTTCTCAGTACTGCAAGAAAAGGGGAAATTCAAGATGTCCGAGGAGGCGATCACCGCGTTCCACGCACTAAGATAAGCACTTACATGAACTCCAGTACTACTTCATCCGGATTGTCATCGCCCTTACTGCATACAGTGCGATGCGAGTCATGTAGGTATCGGTGCGGTGCTATTCCAGAAACACGCAGAAGGATTGGAGAGGTTCATAGCATTCCGTTTGAAGTAGATGAACTAAATCTGTTCGAATTCGAGACCACGGCATTTGAAAGCGAGGAGTACGTGGAACGGCTAGAAGTAATACGGGAGAACCGAGAACGTTTCCCAGACCGAGGAAAGGACTCATACTCAAACGGACTCAGTTCTACAGCGAAGACAGTGAGGAATTCGAGTGGAAATTATGGATCCCTGAGGCCATCACAAACACGTTAATCCAACAGGCGCACGACGGCGGAAAGCGGATGCATGGTGGAGGTACGAAAACACTGGCACGCCAAAGGAAATTCTATTATTGGCCAAGAATGACGGTACAAGTCCGAGAATACGTGCGAAGGTGCGACACCTGTAAGGAGACAAAGCACACAACCCCGGTAACTAGACCGTTGATGGGCAAGGAAGTGGTCATAGATCGTCCAATGCAAAAAGTATACCTGGATTTTCTTGGCAGATATCCGAGGTCGCGACGTGGAAATCCCTACATACTCATTGCATTGGATCACCTGACCGAGTTTGTATAGCTCAGAGCGATTCCGAAGGCGACGGCCTTAGCAACAGTAAATATCCTGAGAGATGACATTTTTCCACAGTTTGGAGTACCGGAGGTTATACATCACAGGAATTTGGAGATCTACTGCAACATTACGGCATAAAACACCAGAGGAAAGCAAACTATTCGTCGTAAGCCAACGCATCCAAACGAGTAAACCGGGCGCACCTGACTTTGGATCAGACGATATGGGCCGAGAGATTACCCGAGATCCAATCTGCGTTGTGTAGTGCGGTACATTCGAGCATCAGAGTGTCCCCATATTTTGCGATGTTTGGCCAGAATGAATCCATATGAGAAGGCATATGCGAAATATAATATAAAGGCACGACCCATTCAATACCTACCCGGACAAGAGGTTTTTAAGCGAAACTTCATACTGAGTGATTTTAGCAGAAATATCAATTTAAAGTTCTGCCGAAAATACAGGAAGTGCCGCATAATAAGGCCGGTAGGGATGAGTCTCTATGAGTTGGAGTTCTTACAAGGTAACCCACTTGGAGTATTCCATGCCAAGGACCTGAAACAGGAGGGAAACTATCATAGCCCGTCTAACTCAGTCGGTAGAGCATGAGACTTCTAATCTCAGGGTGTGGGCGATGGCCCATGCATGTCTGTATACATTTTCATTGTTTATAATAGGTCATAATGTTAATAGTTTATGTTAGGCCAATTTCTGTTAATTTATTAATTAAATGTTTTTTTGTAAATTAAAAATGAATTTTTAAGTTATTATAAAGTATCAATCCGGCAAATGGTTGGGTGGGCGTCGCAAGATGGAAAAACATCTGTCCAGCTAATCCTTTCAAGAAAATTCGAATGTGTTGTTGTAGAGGTTGTAGATCTATGTATATTTAACGAATCCATGATGAAAAGGTCAAATAATAGATTTAAATTAATGTTGAAGTATCTTCTCCAACACTTTAGGAATAGAAGGCAACTTTGAAATACCTCTATAGTTATTAACATTGGAATTGTTTCCTTTTTTGTGCATGGTATTACATATGATTCTCTCCAAATATTTAGAAAAGAGAAGGAATCTGCATACAATAACGTCAACGTCAATCTCAAGCACGCAGCTAGGTACTCCATTCGACTCAGTTGAAAATACTGGTTTATGAACCTTTAATTTACCTAACAATAACCTTATAAAAATTAAAGGATTTAAAATACAATTTGAAGTATTTATCTGGATAAGGATAAGGATACCCAAATAAATAGGATATTGAAGAATAGGTGGTTTGGAAAAACTGAAAAGAGATCGGCAATTGCCAGATCGTTCGAAGCTTTGCTTGCTCCAAATATTAATGACGTAGGAATTTTTTATTGTTTACTTCTCGAATTAACCATAAAACCGTTCAGGATCCCCGTCAAACTAAAGACCGCACCTTCTTAAATAATCATGATAGCAAAGATTGTTTAAATTAATAAAGTTACAGAGGGTAGTCCGCGGAGGATCCAGACTCCTTGAATTTTTTCTTCAAACTAGACAATTCTCTAGTAAGCCACAATGGCTTGGATATATGTTTACATATATTATTAAGACTCGTAATATATACTTAAGTAGCTCTGATACGCCTTTGTATGGCAAGTTTTTGTGTATTATAATGCGCCTACCCAGACCTGCTGCCGACAAGTTGCTTTAGTCATCGCAATTTTTGGTCTGGACATTTAAAAAAGAACAATTTCTATAAAAAACAAGTAAGAAAGATATAGTCGAGTTTGCTCGACTATAAAATACTCGGTGCCCAAAGTTATATTATATATTTATATAGCTCGTGCTGCGCACTCGCCAATTTTAAGTTAATTTAAAAAAAAAAATCGTCTCGAGAATCAAACCGCGGACCTCATGCACGCGAGTTCAACCCTCTAACCACTGAACCACACTCTTTACAAGTATGAGTAAATGTTGCCGTGTGTGGAGTGAGAACAGCAAGCAAGCGTACGCTATAGAGACGCCTCTCAACTTTTGGAATTTGAAATGTGTATAACTTTCATGTTTATAATCCGATCTGTACCAAATTACACAACGTCCAGATAAACATATTCTACCTTTGTACTGTAGCTTGGCTGGGTGTGCTCAAAATCGTTTTTATCGATTTGTGGTCTTTGTGGTAAGTCTCTAGCTCTTATAGTCTAGGAGATCAGTTGTTATACGGACGTGCAGACGGACTGACGGCCATGCTCCAATAGACTCGGCTATTGATCCTGGTCAGAACTTTGTGGGGTCGGCCACGAAAACATTATTCAGGAGGACAGACGATGGACTATTGACCATATTTTGGAAATGATGCCTCCTAAATGTCAAATTCACCGAACTTCAGTCCATACAATATTGTCGGAGAAGCTTGGTTACTGTAAAGTTTGCGCAAGATGGGTCCCACGCCTGCTTTCCGATAACCACAAACAACAACGCCGCCCAAAATTTTTTTGAAATGCTTGAGAAAGAAGGTAATTATCTTTACGCACGCATTGTGACAGGAGATGAAACCTGGGTTCAGCATACAAATCCTGAAATGAAGCGTCAAAGCATGGTTTGGAAGAAACGTGAAGAAAGTGCTCCGAAAAAGGCAAAAATTCAGTACTGCTAATCAAAAATTATATATACTTACGTGTTATCGAACACTTGAGTCTAATAAATGCCCTAGGTAGGTAGCTTAAGTTCTGCGATGTAAATTTGTTTAATAAAAGTGCAACCCATCATAGAAAGGGTTAGGAATGTTGTAAGCTTGGTAATAATGTGGGTTAACTTTAGGGTAATATGGATGATAAGGATAATACGAAAAAGCTTGGTCTATGGATATTTAGACGGACATGGTGCTTCTTCCTGGTATCTCAGTTCTTCTATACTTATTCTTGACTGTTCACTATCTGATAGTTCACTACCTGCCTCTTAATGGTGTTATTAGTTGTCATAATTTCCCTTGGTTGTAAATTAGTCGTAATTGGGTCCAAAGCAATTCCGGTCAAATATACTGCGCTTGTTAAATGGTGAGTTTGGTCTAGGTGGTTGCATCATTGGTGGACTAGGTTGTAAGTATAAGAAGGTGGATGTTGAGCAAAAGGCATGGCGGTATTTCTGTATATTGGCGGTGGTGGCTGATATGGTTGATAAATTGTGTTATCTGATGATTGGAAAAATTATTTACCAGTTATGTAAATTATTGTGAGGGTTATTTTGATTCAAGATAGGTTTTAAATTAATTATACCCGGTATCCATTGAGTACCAAGACTTTGTGACAGCAGCAAATGTATCTAACACCCATAAGGAGGCGTGGCCGACCCCATAAAGTTCTGACCAGGATCAATAGCCGAGTCTATTGGAGCATGTCCGTCAGTCCGTCTGTACGTCCGTATGAACACACTGATCTCCTAGACTATAAGAGCTAGAGACTTACCACAAAGACCACAAATCGATAAAAACGATTTTGAGCACACCCAGCCAAGCTACAGTACAAAGGTAGAATATGTTTATCTGGACGTTGTGTAATTTGGTACAGATCGGATTATAAACATAAAAGTTATACACATTTCAAATTCCAAAAGTTGAGAGGCGTCTCTATAGCGTACGCTTGCTTGCTGTTCTCACTCCACACACGGCAACATTTACTCATACTTGTAAAGAGTGTGGTTCAGTGGTTAGAGGGTTGAACTCGCGTGCATGAGGTCCGCGGTTTGATTCTCGAGACGATTTTTTTTTTTAAATTAACTTAAAATTGGCGAGTGCGCAGCACGAGCTATATAAATATATAATATAACTTTGGGCACCGAGTATTTTATAGTCGAGCAAACTCGACTATATCTTTCTTACTTGTTTTTTATAGAAATTGTTCTTTTTTAAATGTCCAGACCAAAAATTGCGATGACTAAAGCAACTTGTCGGCAGCAGGTCTGGGTAGGCGCATTATAATACACAAAAACTTGCCATACAAAGGCGTATCAGAGCTACTTAAGTATATATTACGAGTCTTAATAATATATGTAAACATATATCCAAGCCATTGTGGCTTACTAGAGAATTGTCTAGTTTGAAGAAAAAATTCAAGGAGTCTGGATCCTCCGCGGACTACCCTCTGTAACTTTATTAATTTAAACAATCATTGCTATCATGATTATTTAAGAAGGTGCGGTCTTTAGTTTGACGGGGATCCTGAACGGTTTTATGGTTAATTCGAGAAGTAAACAATAAAAAATTCCTACGTCATTAATATTTGGAGCAAGCAAAGCTTCGAACGATCTGGCAATTGCCGATCTCTTTTCAGTTTTTCCAAACCACCTATTCTTCAATATCCTATTTATTTGGGTATCCTTATCCTTATCCAGATAAATACTTCAAATTGTATTTTAAATCCTTTAATTTTTATAAGGTTATTGTTAGGTAAATTAAAGGTTCATAAACCAGTATTTTCAACTGAGTCGAATGGAGTACCTAGCTGCGTGCTTGAGATTGACGTTGACGTTATTGTATGTAGATTCCTTCTCTTTTCTAAATATTTGGAGAGAATCATATGTAATACCATGCACAAAAAAGGAAACAATTCCAATGTTAATAACTATAGAGGTATTTCAAAGTTGCCTTCTATTCCTAAAGTGTTGGAGAAGATACTTCAACATTAATTTAAATCTATTATTTGACCTTTTCATCATGGATTCGTTAAATATACATAGATCTACAACCTCTACAACGACACATTCGAATTTTCTTGAAAGGATTAGCTGGACAGATGTTTTTCCATCTTGCGACGCCCACCCAACCATTTGCCGGATTGATACTTTATAATAACTTAAAAATTCATTTTTAATTTACAAAAAAACATTTAATTAATAAATTAACAGAAATTGGCCTAACATAAACTATTAACATTATGACCTATTATAAACAATGAAAATGTATACAGACATGCATGGGCCATCGCCCACACCCTGAGATTAGAAGTCTCATTCTCTACCGACTGAGTTAGACGGGCTATGATAGTTTCCCTCCTGTTTCAGGTCCTTGGCATGGAATACTCCAAGTGGGTTACCTTGTAAGAACTCCAACTCATAGAGACTCATCCCTACCGGCCTTATTATGCGGCACTTCCTGTATTTTCGGCAGAACTTTAAATTGATATTTCTGCTAAAATCACTCAGTATGAAGTTTCGCTTAAAAACCTCTTGTCCGGGTAGGTATTGAATGGGTCGTGCCTTTATATTATATTTCGCATATGCCTTCTCATATGGATTCATTCTGGCCAAACATCGCAAAATATGGGGACACTCTGATGCTCGAATGTACCGCACTACACAACGCAGATTGGATCTCGGGTAATCTCTCGGCCCATATCGTCTGATCCAAAGTCAGGTGCGCCCGGTTTACTCGTTTGGATGCGTTGGCTTACGACGAATAGTTTGCTTTCCTCTGGTGTTTTATGCCGTAATGTTGCAGTAGATCTCCAAATTCCTGTGATGTATAACCTCCGGTACTCCAAACTGTGGAAAAATGTCATCTCTCAGGATATTTACTGTTGCTAAGGCCGTCGCCTTCGGAATCGCTCTGAGCTATACAAACTCGGTCAGGTGATCCAATGCAATGAGTATGTAGGGATTTCCACGTCGCGACCTCGGATATCTGCCAAGAAAATCCAGGTATACTTTTTGCATTGGACGATCTATGACCACTTCCTTGCCCATCAACGGTCTAGTTACCGGGGTTGTGTGCTTTGTCTCCTTACAGGTGTCGCACCTTCGCACGTATTCTCGGACTTGTACCGTCATTCTTGGCCAATAATAGAATTTCCTTTGGCGTGCCAGTGTTTTCGTACCTCCACCATGCATCCGCTTTCCGCCGTCGTGCGCCTGTTGGATTAACGTGTTTGTGATGGCCTCAGGGATCCATAATTTCCACTCGAATTCCTCACTGTCTTCGCTGTAGAACTGAGTCCGTTTGAGTATGAGTCCTTTCCTCGGTCTGGGAAACGTTCTCGGTTCTCCCGTATTACTTCTAGCCGTTCCACGTACTCCTCGCTTTCAAATGCCGTGGTCTCGAATTCGAACAGATTTAGTTCATCTACTTCAAACGGAATGCTATGAACCTCTCCAATCCTTCTGCGTGTTTCTGGAATAGCACCGCACCGATACCTACATGACTCGCATCGCACTGTATGCAGTAAGGGCGATGACAATCCGGATGAAGTAGTACTGGAGTTCATGTAAGTGCTTATCTTAGTGCGTGGAACGCGGTGATCGCCTCCTCGGACATCTTGAATTTCCCCTTTTCTTGCAGTACTGAGAAATTTCGCACAAACCTTCTGTACCAGCCCGCTGTACCTAAGAAACTCCTTAGTTGTCTTACGTTCTTTGGTACTGGAAGCTGGAGAATTGCCTGCACCTTTTCTGGATCTGTTTGCAGGAATCCAGCACCAATAATCTAACCCAGATATCTCAGGTACTTGAAGCAGAAATTCTTCTTCTTCTTCCGATTGTCAGGTTCGCCAGTCTCACTTCGCGACTTCGGACAATAGATCCATATGCTCCTCAAATGTCCTGGATATGATTAGCAAATCATCTAGGTACATCCATTCCATTTGTCAGCTTGATACTTTATACCGACACCCGATATCCAGACTTTACCCACTTTCACCGTCCACTCATCTCACCCTAAATAACAACTTACCAATTCATTTTTAATTTACAAAAATACATTTAATTAACAGAAATTGGCCTAACATATTATTACCAACATTATAACCTATTATAAACAATGAAAATTTAGACAGACATGCACTCACGCTTGTATCGCAAGTGGTTAATGTGTGGTATTATTGTATTCGCTGTTGTTGCTAATACCACCACTGTTGTTGTTGCTGGCACTTCCTGTATTTTCGGCAGAACTTTAAATTGATATTTCTGCTAAAATCACTCAGTATGAAGTTTCGCTTAAAAACCTCTTGTCCGGGTAGGTATTGAATGGGTCGTGCCTTTATATTATATTTCGCATATGCCTTCTCATATGGATTCATTCTGGCCAAACATCGCAAAATATGGGGACACTCTGATGCTCGAATGTACCGCACTACACAACGCAGATTGGATCTCGGGTAATCTCTCGGCCCATATCGTCTGATCCAAAGTCAGGTGCGCCCGGTTTACTCGTTCGGATGCGTTGGCTTACGACGAATAATTTGCTTTCCTCTGGTGTTTTATGCCGTAATGTTGCAGTAGATCTCCAAATTCCTGTGATGTATAACCTCCGGTACTCCAAACTGCGGAAAAATGTCATCTCTCAGGATATTTACTGTTGCTAGGGCCGTCGCCTTCGGAATCGCTCTGAGCTATACAAACTCGGTCAGGTGATCCAATGCAATGAGTATGTAGGGATTTCCACGTCGCCACCTTGGGTGTTTGCCAAGAAAATCCAGGTATACTTTTGATCCAGCACCAATAACGTAAGCCAGATATCTTAGGTACTTGAAGCAGAAATTCTTCTTCTTTTTTCGACTGTCAGGTACATCCCTTGCTCTTCAATGTTTGTGGTATAACGCGATCCATCATACGGCACAACTGGTATAGTGGTCTTCCTGGGATGGTGAATGCCGTATATTCCCGACTCTTCTGATCCAGTTCGATCTGCCAAAATGCATGTTTCAGATCCACGCGACTAGTGTCATCAACTCGGCTCAATATGGACTCAATATTTTGTAGGGGATACGCGTCGGTCATCTTTGATTGCTACCTTCACGGAGGCACACACTCGTCGACGCTCTTAACTTCTTTCCCGTTGTCGTCTTCTAGCTTGTTCCGTAATTTCCGAATATTGATCTTCGGCTAAGTTGCTATTGAAGGTACGAGCCCTTGCTTTGTCATAGGCTGCCTGACGTTCTTCCAAAGAATTCCGCGATGACCACTTGGGTTTATTTAATCCTATTTTATTTGATTTCAGTATTCTATTACTTAATCTATCAATGTTCTTAAATTTATCTATGTCTAATATAAAATCCTCCGTTTGCATCCTGCACTTCCGGTGGTTTCCCGGTTGGCACTTTGGTCATGTAGGCCCACAACATCTGGGAGGCCGCACCGGTAACAACAAATTTTGCGTACCAGGGATTCGCATTACCAAAAAGTGTGTCCGTGTATTCCACAATTCCAGCACGTCTTTTCGGTGTTTCCTGTACGCGGCCGGTACATTGCATCGACGACCTCGATTGGGGGCTCTTCCATTTCCACTGCCGGTGTTGGAATCCCCACTTCGTTGATTTGCGGTCGCTCTCTTGACGACCTCGTGGGTGGTGGGCCGCTTGGTGATTGAGTCGCCAACCATTTCTCTGCTGCGTGGCATTCGTCGCGAAGCATCTCCCAATTTGTAATATGCATCGGATAAATTATCCTGAAGATGCTGTCTTTTATGTTTATCTTAACCACACGGATCAAGTCGTGTTCCGGGAAGTGGGTCTCCCATCCACCAACTGCGAAGATGCCGCGGATCTATACGTCTCGTGTGATTGCAACAAAGCCACGTTGATTGCCGATTTAATCTCACTCGGCAGGTCGACCGTCCTGGTATATGTTGACTCATGTACGTGGTGTTCTTTCGGAACTGGTCCAGTCATTCGCTGTGCCCCTCCAA
>JBAMBR010007218.1:0-25982 GCA_037044475.1 Zaprionus obscuricornis
AATTTGAACAAAGTTTTCATTAGGCTTCAATGCAGCAATATTAAGAAAATTAAAAAACATAAGGAGATGCTAACATTACATAATGTGGCGTAATGTTTAATAAAATTAATGACTATGGATTCGTGGTATTTTTGACTCATTAAGTAATGCAGAGCACTGAACCTTTTTTAGAATATTTTATATGAAATACTGTACCTGTGAATTATCACATTTAATAATTTCGAACGTTCTTGTGATTGGTATTGTCGAGATCAGAATGGTATATTAACTGTTAACTGTTAACTATCGTTTCTCGTAGATATATACATAAGTCTTGTAAATACTTTGTAAATAAATGTAAATATTTGTAAATGATTAAACATTTAAGGTCCCTCTGTACCATACACCCCAATCAAATGTTAAACGTCCGGTTATGTTCAGAAGGAACTGAATGATTCGAGCGAGAAAAAATAAGATAGATATATACATATCTTAAATGATATTGCTTTCACTCGCTGTGTCTAAGTATTCATCTGCAGCTGTTAGAATCTACTATCTAATGGTTCATCATAATCTATGTATTGGGATATTCTGGTGTATTTAGAGTAAAAACATTATTAGAATCCATTCTCCTTCTGAAGGCTATCCCTAGTGTCAATCGATATATCGTTTCTTATGTTTGTCATTTCCAATAGTGTGGAGATGGATGATAAGATTTAATATCTTGACCTCTGGAACAGTGCTAACTTTATTTACGGATTAGTTATTATTTTTTATTGGTCCGCTTGAACCATAAACTGATTTAGATACATATGTACATACAGGTCGAGTAGAAGACAGCTGTTGGAGCCCAATCCGGATCGTTCCGACTTTAATATACTGACTGATTTTGTCTTCCGATTCTATATTATTTACTTCAAGAAATACAAAATTCAGTATTTATGCATAAAGTATATATAATATATTTTATTAAATTCAGTTAAGAATTTCTTAATTTTTTAAGTATGTCTTAAGTATTCCAATGTTCACCAGTAACAGTAATTCTATGGCCCCAGTTATTGTTTAGAAAACTTTGCTTCCAATTGCCAGTAATACAGCCTTTTTTACAAGCACAACCAAAAAGATTACACGATCCTCGTCCACAGTAAGTACCGACTTGTGCTTTACCATCGGCACAAATGGTAATGGTGCAAGCATTGTTACCTTTACGACCGCCAGCATCGGCACAATTGCCGCTATCAATATAATATGACATGGTCAGCGATGCACGACAACATTCTGCATGTGCAACACTGATGTAGGCCAAGACGCAGGCAACAGCTAGTAGAAATTTTATTGGTCTTATCATTATCACTGCTCGACTATTACTGATGATAATCACAGGGAAACGAAGTGCTTTTATATTTAAAGATCTTTGTTTGACTTTGATTATGATATATTGTAAAATTGTGCAACCAGTAAACAGCTATTTCTGGTGAAAATAATCTAAATGTCGTATTTGCACATTATCTTTTGTCATTTGACTTATATACTCTACGTATAAGGCAATTGGGTATATTGATTTGATGCAAATGTAAGCAGAATATTGAATAATTTGCTTTATCATAATATGTATAACCTATGTACTCGTACATGTATTTTTAATCACTTTATTACGTTATATAATAAAATAAATAAATGAAAAAAATATAAAATATAAATGAATTCTAATGTGATTACGTAATATTAATCTTAAATGATTTCTCTTGATTGCTTGAGGGAGAAGGGGATACCAAATTATTAAAAACATAACCTTAAAGGGTATCAAACAGTCATTATCTCAATATGTTTCGCACAGCTTTTCGTGTGAAATGTGATCGTTTTATTCAACTTGATCATAAAGAAAGAAACATGGTAAATCCCATATATGTTAAATATACATATTTATCGATATATATGTATATATAAATATCTATCTATATATAGAATGTTCTATATGTATTGGTATGTTGTTTGGTGATTCCCCACAGTTCAGTTGCCAAATAATTTTATTCTTGGTAATATACTCTAGAACATAAAATTATCTTCCGCATGAATGAAGATTTCATTCCCGTTGCGAGTTTGCAGGTAGACAGAAAAATGGACAGACAGACAGACAGTGGGCTTGCTCTTGCTGATCAATCATTTGTTAAACCTAATCTGCCACACCATCCGTCTGTGCATTACAAACTCTTGAAATAAATAAATACATATACTTATATTAAGCGTGAACTCTGGTGAGAATTTAAGCATCGGTTATTCAGACTTTGGGTACCATTTGATACCAAGAGTATATTGACTTTGTGACAACAGCAAATGTATGTAACACCCATAAGGAGGCATGGCCGACCCCATAAAGTATATATATTCTGACTCAGGATCAATAGCCCGAGTCGATTGTCCGTCTGTCCGTCTGTACTCCTTATGAACACACAGATCTCGGAGACTACAAGAGCTAGAGTCTTAATTTTTGCAAAGTGCTTGTATGAGTTGCAGGCAGATGAAGTTTATTTTGAATTTTTGCCATTTTTGTCCCCCACCCCCCACCGCCTCTACAAATCAATAAACATCACTGCACCCACACCCACCCAAGCTACATGAAAAAAAAATAATAATAATAATAATAATTGTATGACACACCTTGTACTCTATATGTACTGAGTAAAACTGACAATGTCTGCTGCACATCAATACATAAGCACACGTATATGTAAATCATTGCTCGACGGATGCAGCGCTTTGTGATTCAACTTAATAATATTTTAAAAACCTGCACAGCAGCCGATATGCTGACAAGCTGGAGACGCATCCAAACTCGCTAGCAAACAGACTAGCTGATCCTCTACCTCTCCGTCGACTTCAAAGATTACACCCCACTTATCTCCCAAAACGTACAATATAAGTCTTGTAAATGCCTTGTAAATAAATGTAAATTTTTGTAAATTATTAAATATTTAAGGTCCCTCTACACCATACTCCCCTTCCAAATGTTAAACGTCCGATTATGTTCAGAAGGAACTGAACGATTCCGGCGAAAAAATAATAGAAATAAAAAAAAAATAATAATATTTTCGCATTTTGTATAGTTTTAGGCTTAACATATTACATTATCGTGAAGCTTAAAAAAAAGTACAGTATACTTTTTATTATATTTATAAATATTTTCAGAAAAACTAAAAACTTTGAGTGAACTTTGAGTCAACTGATAAAGCATTAAAGCTTTCAAATATTAATTTTCCCTTGCGATGCTGATAATATAATACAAAAACAAACAAAATAATTGTAACTGAGACTTTGATTGAAGAACTTTAAGCTTAAAGAACAAAAGTATAAAAGTTTATTTTCATTTGATCAGCTATATGAGGGGAGAAATCATAAAGTCATAATGTGAGCTACAATAATAATCATAAATTTCACAATGGATTTTAAAAATTAGTTGAAAATTTTACTATTTTGATTTGAACCTAATTGACAGAATTAAAGTTTAGTTTAACTCAGTTATTAAGAACATCAGATGATGAATTTTCTTTGTATTACTATGTAGTATGCCCCACCTGCTTCTGTGCATTGTAAAATTATTATTCAATATTAGTTGTATATCTTCTGCCATATATGTATATAAATTATTCTCTTATTTTCAAGAACATATTAAATTAAAAATTAAAATAAATATTTGCAAAATTATTACTTTAAATTGGTTATTAATAATAATTATATGTGAGATTTAATGTCCTGACCTCTGGAACAGTGCTAACATTATTTATGGATTAATTTTTATTTTTTATTGGTCCGCTTGAACCATAAACTGATTTAGATACATATGTACATACAGGTCGAGTAGAAGATAGATGTATGAGCCCAATCCGGATCGTTCCAACTTTAATGTACTGACTGATTTTGTCTTCCGATTCTATATTATTTACTTAAAAAAAATAAAAAGTTCAGTATTTATGCATAAAGTATATATAATATATTTTATTAAATTCAGTTAAGTATTTCTTAATTTTTTAAGTATGTCTTAAGTATTCCAATGTTCACCAGTAACAGTAATTTTATGCCCACTGTTATTGTCTAGAAAACTTTGCTTCCAATTGCCAGTAATACAGCCATTATGACAAGCACAACCAAAAATATTGCACGATCCTCGTCCACAGTATGTACCGACTTGTGCTTTACCATCGGCACAAATGGTAATGGTGCAAGCATTGTTACCTTTACGACCGCCAGCATCGGCACAATTGCCGCTATCAATATAAAATGACATGGTCAGCGATGCACGACAACATTCTGCATGTGCAACATTGATGTAGGCCAAGACGCAGGCAACAGCTAGTAGAAATTTTATTGGTCTTATCATTATCACTGCTCAACAATTACTGATAACAATCGCAGGGAATCGAAGTGCTTTTATATTTAAATATCTTTGTTTGACTTTGATTAAGATATATTTTGCAATCGTACAATCGCCCCACCAGTAATCAGTTATTGTGAAAATAATCTACAGGTCGCATTTGTACATTATCTTTTGTCATTTGACTTATATACTTTATGTATTATGTATTATTTAGGTATATTGATTTGATGCAAATGTAAGCAGAAAATTGAATAATTTGCTTATTCCAGTAGCGTGGCAGACTAGGTTTAACAAATGCTTGAACAGCAAGAGAAAGCCCACTGTCTGTCTGTCTGTCCATTTTTCTGTCTATCTGCAAACTCGCAACGGGAATGAAATCTTCATTCATGCGGAAGATGATTTTATGTTCTAGAGTATATTACCAAGAATAAAATTATTTGGCAACTGAACTGTGGGGAATCACCAAACAACATACCAATACATATAGAACGTTCTATATATAGATAGATATTTATATATATATATCGATAAATATGTATATTTAACATATATGGGATTTACCATAATCAAGTTGAATAAAACGATCACATTTCACACGAAAAGCTGTGCAAAACATATTGGGATAATGACTGTTTGATGCCCTTTAAGGTTATGTTTTTGATAATTTTGTATCCCCTCCCCTAATACAATTTGTTCTAGAAACTTTTAGAGTTGATTAAAAATACATGTACGTTATACATATACATACATGATACCAAGAGTATATTGACTTTGTGACAACAGCAAATGTATGTAACACCCATAAGGAGGCGTGGCCGACCCCATAAAGTATATATATTCTGACTCCAGGATCAACAGACGAGTCGATTGTAAGTCTGTCCGTCTGTACGTCCTTATGAACACACAGATCTCGGAGACTACAAGAGCTAGAGACTTCATTTTTGCAAAGTGCTTGTATGAGTTGCAGGCAGATGAAGTTTATTTTGAATTTTTGCCATTTTTGTCCCCCACCCCCCACCGCCTCTACAAATCAATAAACATCACTGCACCCACACCCGCCCAAGCTACATGAAAAAAAAAATAATAATAATAATAATTGTATGACACACCTTGTACTCTATATGTACTGAGTAAAACTGACAATGTCTGCTGCACATCAATACATAAGCACATGTATATGTAAATCATTGCTCGACGGATGCAACGCTTTGTGATTCAACTTAATAATATTTTAAAAACCTGCACAGCAGCCGATATGCTAACAAGCTGGAGGCGCATCCAAACTTGCTAGCAAACAGACTAGCTGATCCTCTACCTTTCCGTCGACTTCAAAGAATATACCCCACTGATCTCCCAAAACGTACAATATAAGTCTTGTAAATGCCTTGTAAATAAATGTAAATTTTTGTAAATTATTAAATAATTAAGGTCCCTCTGTACCATACTCCCCTTCCAAATGTTAAACGTCCGATTATGTTCAGAAGGAACTGAACGATTCCGGCGAAAATAAATAAATAAAAAAAAAAAAAAAATTAATATTTTCGCATTTTGTATAGTTTTAGGCTTAACATATTACATTTTTGTGAATCTTAAAAAAAAGTACAGTATACTTTTTATTATATTTATAAATATTTTCAGAAAAACTAAAAACTTTGATTGAACTTTGAGTCAACTGATAAAGCATTAAAGCTTTCAATTATTAATTTTCCCTTGCGATGCTGATAATATAATACAAAAAATAACAAACGAAATAATTGTAACTGAGACTTTGATAGAAAAGCTTCAAGCTTAAAGAATAAAAGTATAAAAGTTTATTTTCATTTGATCAGCTATATGAGGGGAGAAATCATAAAGTCATAATGTGAGCTACAATAATAATCATCAATTTCACAATGGATTTTAAAAATTAGTTGAAAGTTTTACTATTTTGATTTGAACCTAATTGACAGAATTAAAGAATTAGGAACATCAGATGATGAATTTTCATTGTATTACTATGTAGTATGCCACACCTGCTTCTGTGCATTGTAAAATTATTATTCAATATTAGTTGTATATCTTCTGCTATACATGTATATAAATTATTCTCGTATTTTCAAGAAGATATTAAATTAAAAATTAAATTAAATATTTGCAAAATTATTAGTTTAAATTGATTATTAATAATAATAATAATTGAGATTTAATGCTTCATATAAATAGATTAAAACGACAATTTTTATTTATTTATTTTTTTTTTTTTTGTATTTTTCTTTTTATTTACATTATTAAATATGTACAAAACATTTCATAGAATAGAAATTTACATGAAAAAGTCGAAGGAGCAACTAATTTTGTATTATTTTGATTTTCCGTCTATAAAGAACTGTACATTGGGAGACATATGCGTATGTTATGCATAAACATATATAAGCAACATTGATTCTTGAATGCGACAGTGCAGAAGGGGGGGTTTGGCAAGTTTCCGGATGATTCCGTCCAGGGAATCATTAATCGGATCGTGCCGCATTGTTGTTGATCTTATTTATTAGAAGTGTTGTTGTTGTTGCTTTCTCCTAGAATTTCGGTTGGTATCACAAACTAAAACTAAAATGTAAGTCGTACATTGAGGGACTGTGGATTCGGTGTGTGGATTTGATTTCTCATTTTGCTTTTTTGGATTTTGAAATAAAAAATTTCGAAAAGTTGTTTGATTCGCTCGCCTTCACCCGATTTCAACTCTTTTTTTTGTTTAATTTGCCCTCGTTAGCGTTAAATTGATCTACTTTTTGTGGAGGTAGCCACCATGGCCAGAGGCACCGTACGAGGAGATGCCGTGACCGGAGATGCCATGACCAGAGATACCATGAGCAGAGATACCATGAGCAGAGATACCATGACCGCCATATGAAGCGATGCCAGGTCCAGAAATGCCATGTCCGGAGATACCATGGCTGTAGACAGCTGGGGCTGCAACAGTGTGGGTAATGGCAACAGCGGGCTTAACATGGCTCTCAACATGCACTGGCACGGGCACTTTCACTTCATAGGGAACTGGACGATCCACATGAACGGGAACCTTTTGGATAATACGCTTCTCGACAGTGTAGGGCACTGGCTTCTCAACGGGTACTGGGTATGGCTTGGGCACATGAACAGTGTATGGACGATCAACTGGGATCTTGACGGGCACCTTCACAATTTTCTCCACTGGGTAGGGTTGGGGCACTTCAACGGGCACTTTAATGATTTCCTTCACTGGGTAGTGAACAATCTTCTCAACTGGGTAGGGTTGAGGAACTGGCACCTTAACTGGATAGGTGACTGTCTTCTCAACTGGATAAGGCACATGACGCTCAACCTGGTAGGGAACCTGCACGGTCTTGATCACAGTGTTGGTGTGCACTTGTGTAGGCAACTGAGCGACTGCGGGTGCAGCGACAGCAATAGCGGGTGCAGCAATAGCAGCGTGTCCAGTGCTCAAAATGGCACCGCCACCATATGAGGATGGTCCATAACCGTAACCAGTATGGCCAATGCCGCGTTTCTCTTGCTTCTTCTCGGCTGTCGCACTGCTCTCAGCAGCTGGAGCAACCTCAACTTTCTTATCAGCAACTTCACCAGCACTGACGGCCAGCACACACATAGCCAATAGGCCAAAAATGATCTGAAATGCAGTAAACAAAACAAACGTCCAAACTAGGTTAGCCAATATACTATTACATGCATTACATAATTCAGCAGCACTTCCGCCATCGACAGTCCATAATTACAACAAAAAAACAAAAAAAAAAAAATAAATCAAATATGACAATTATGCAATGTTGAAAGTGAATTGGCATGTCGCGGCTTAGCGGCATAACGGCACGGACCGGGCAGCACGCCAAGTTCAATGATAGGCAATGTAATGGTAATTCATGTGCAACGAGGCGCATACGTAATGTGCAAGAACTAGTGTATCGAGTATTAAACGAAATATGCATAATGGAAATTGATAGTTCAATATGAAATAATATGAAATAATTATTAAATCATATTTTAAAGAGCAGTAAAAATCGAATAATTTGAGATTTTATATCAAATGTTAATAAAAAAAAATTAATATTAATTATTTGATTTTGTTAGAATATTAAAATATAACATTCAAAAATTTTCTTATATTTTTTTATTCTTATTCTAAAATTTTTAGAATATTTAATTTCAGTGTTAAAATATTAAAATATAAAATTAACAAATATATTTTTAAATTTTTTAAAAATTAATAATTTTCAATAATTTAAATAATTTTTTTTTATCAATTTTTACATCTTAATACTTTCATTTGCAAAAAGAATTTAGATTTCAGTTAAGATACAAAATTAATATTTTAAAAATTATCAATTTAAAAAAAAATCTAATTATTTTAATAAATATTTAATTTTCCTCATTTTCTTTTCATTACAAAAGCGAAAAATTTAATTTTGTAATAAATTTGAAAATAATTCAATTTTCGAATTAATAATAATAGAATTTTTATCTAAAACTTATGTATTCTAGAATATTTTTAATATTTGTAGAATCACATTTAATTAATATTCAATCAAGTTTTAAAACACAAAAAATTCCATTGTATTTGAATGTCAAAATTTATGATGATATTATGCAGGCACTTTAAAGAACATTGAACAATTTATCGATTGATAGTCTTTAAATTTATTTTATTTTTTTTTTTGATTTTATTTTATTATATTTATTCATATAGCCATGTTTTTTTTTTTTTTATTAATTTTTTGTCACACTTGAACACAACATACCATGGATTTCATTTTGCACTTTATTTTTTACTCCTAGACAGGCGCACTCTACAATTTGGCCAAAGGGTTATTAGTATGTCTCAACCAACCCGCAACTCTTAACTGAATAATTTTGCACAGACACTGCGAGCTTTTATATGCCGATCGATGGTGATGCTGCTCAACGTTTGCGGTTTCTGCAATGGCCGATCTTTGACGCAGAGACAAAAGCTCACGCTCTCTTTTTTTCTCGCTCTCTCACTCTCTCACTTATACGCTTAACGTATATGCCTGTCTGCTCTCTCTCTCACACGCTCTTTGGCAAGTGTGACTCTCAAAAGGAAATGTTGCTGGAAAAAAAAGCTTTTGGGCAAATACATGAATTGAGCTCATGCTCGGCTCACACGTATACTGTACGTGTATACGATCAATACGTGTGAGCCGAGCTATATGTGTATGTGTGCATATGTGTGTGCTGTGAGTGCTGTGAGTGTTTCGCTGGTGCATGTTGATGCAAAACATCAAGTACTTAGTCGACAACTGGGGGCGCAAGATAGTAAAAAAATAGAGTCAAAGAGTTCACAACGAGCGATTTTAGTGTTTTTTAGTGAAGATATTTTTCATTTTTTAATTCTTTTTTTATTATAATATTAATTTAAATTATGATTATAATAAAAGTGTAACAAAAAGTTGCTAGAGCATACTTCAAGGATATTATTAGATAATATTTTGTAAATATATTAAACAAAGAATTTTATTAAACAATTGAAATGAAATTGAAATTTGTGTAAACACAAAATTTAGAAAAAAATATTTTACTTAAATAAAAGAAAATAAACTTTTATTAATCTATCTGTTTAAATTAAAAGTAAATAAAGTTAAGCTATGAAACATTTACCAACAATTTCAATAGATGAATAACATTTTTTTTTGCGGTTACCGTAAACTGTCTGTGGTTGTTGGCTGTTGCCTTGCTACTCTTAGTGCATACAGCTGCATTTTCAAAATGCAATGTTTTTTTTTTCTATTTTTTTTTTTCAACATTTGTGCAGAAAAAATATGCGCCATTTGGTCTGCTAGTTCTGTATAGAGTTTTGTTTGGGTTCGGTTCGGTTCGATTCGTGACTGAACTTTTGATCTTAGATTTTGGTAGAGCGAAACGAACTTCAAGTCGAACTGTAGGTGCAATGATTGAATGTTTTCTATGTGTTAGTGTGTGTATGTGTATAATTTGACATTTTAATGTGCAGAGGAAATATACAGCAGCAGAGGAAAAAAATAAAATAAAATAAAAACAAACATATCAATATCCAAGTTGGTAGATTGCAAGCATTACGAGTCTGAGTCTAATCGTCCAATGGCCATGTAAATGGAACGTGTGAACGAAGAGTAACCGCAGTATGAAAGAGACAGAGATGTGAGAAGAGAATAAAAATAAAGCCAGAAACGTTAGTTTTACGGAAATTTGTTTGTTTGTTTATAAACTAAAGAATTGATGTCATTATAATGCGTTGTGCATTGTAATCTGCAGTTGAAGGCGAAGGTCATACAATGCCCATTATCATTATCATTATCATTATCATTAAGCATAGTTGAACCACATTATTTAACAGATCAAACACACGGCCTTTGTTGTAGATTGTGAGAGGCTTTTGTGGTCAAGTGACCTAAAGACTAAAAAGCATTTTCAAATGAAAAGAACGATGCATCAACCGGATGACCCCAAAAATTAAAGAGCTTTGAACAAAAAAAAAAAGAGATCCAACTGTAGATGATATCATAAATATGCAAAGTGAAGGGTAAAAAACCTAGCGGTTAAAGCCCAACATAAAATTCAAGTTCAAGTTTGTTTTTTATTTTTTTTTATTTTTATTTGATTTTGAGTTTTGTTTGTTTTTTCTTTTATATCAATTTGTCTTTTTTTCTGTGTGTGTGTGTGTGTGTGTGTGTATTTTACTTTCATTTCGTACACGCGCTAAAATCACAACGATAATACGATAAACGATTCTTGTTTCCCCAGAAGTTATGCAAATTTATTTATAAAGATCGATCTACAGACAGTTAAAGATCAACTTGTCTGTATTTCTGTCTCATTAGCTGATTTCATATAACAATATTTATATCAAATTTTGACAAAAGACTTATTTTTTATTTTATTTTTTATCTATTTATTAATTAATTTTGTACATTATGAAAAAATATATAATATTATCTCAGTTAAGTATTTATAAAGATTCTAAGTTATTTAATGTGATTATGCAAACGTTCAATTATGTAGTCAGAGACTGTCCAAATGCAGAGCACAACATTTGCATAAAATATCAACGAGCCATTAGCTAATCTATCCAAGATTCGCATATCTTAGAGCTTGTTGTGAGATTTGAGAAGTTGTTGTCGTCGTCTAACACCGCATTTATTTTTATATATATATATATATATATTTTTTTTTAATTAATGTCTAATGGCCGATGTGTCTTATGCCGGCTGGCGTTAAGGTGAACCAGTTCTAACAGACAAATCAACAAATTCGAAAATTATATATAATATTTCTCTTTTTCTTATTTTTTTTTTTTTTACATTTTTATTATATATATAAATTTTTTTTCTATTTCGTTTTTTATATTTATTTGTGCGCGTCAGAGTCGCATTTCTTTATTTAGAAATTAACGATGTTTGTCTTATTGAAATTCAAACATTTGGCTGCTTTCAAAGAGACGCCCAAAGTTTATTACATAATCAATGTATTAGAATTGCAAATGAAAGTGATAAAATCTAAAGCGAGGGTTGATCAAAGAGTTATCAAATTGAAAACTTTGCTTGTCAGACAATTCTTTAATTTTTATTTACAGCTTTTTACCAAAAGAAAAAAAAAAAAAACAAAAACAAAAAGATGTAAAGGTCATTGATATATTTTATGTGGGATGAAATAACATTTGCTATGCATTTGTTCAGATTTTGAACTAGATTAAGCATATAAATAAATTGATAAATAATTGAATTAACCTTCTGCGTAAAGTTGCACAAATTTGTTTTCTTTTTTTTTTTAAGATAATAAAATATTATTCTGTCTATAATAAAAACACTTTACGTGTTTTACGTGTCATGAGGCCATAAATTATAAGCGCAAAGATATATTCAAATTGAAGTTGCCATTGTTTATTGGGGGAAGCAAATAACACAGATGAGAAAAAATAAAAATAAAAAATAAAAATAAAAAATAAAATATTGATAAATTGCCAATTTTATAAACTATTTCAAAGATACTCTGTAATTAATTAATGCATTAATTAATATAATTGTAACTAATTAACCAATTAATAATAATTAACATTATTTTTTTTTTTAAATTTAAATAAACTTTTTTATTTACATTTGTCAATTTATTTTTTTTAAAAATATTTATTTTGTATTTTTATAAATTTTTATAAAATTCATTTGCAGGGTATTTTTAGAAATGAAATTCATTGCAGCTTTTGTTTTTTTTTTTTTTTTTTTTGTGGTAGCTGATAAATCGCATTAGCGACAAACTCGCATACTTAAGAAGTCTATAGAAATTTGGCAACAATTTATTGCTTGAACTAAAATTTTGTCATTTGCCATTTAATCGCTGTATTTGTTTATGTTTTTTTTTTTTTTTTTTTATTTTGTCGCTTAGTTCGATCTGAACGTACTTGTATGCATGCATGATTGTATATGTGAGAAGTGAGCAATCTCTCATTGCAATGTGCTCCACTTTCAAGATGCTTCGCATTTGTCAATCGATTAGGTTTTTTTTTTTCTGTTAATTTTTTTTTTCGTTTTGTTTTTTCGATTTTTTTTTGACTCATTTATTGCATTTTTTGTCGCATGTTTAAAAAACTTTGCAATCGATTTTCGAGTCGGCGACTCGAAATGCCGAACATGTTTCAAATGCACAATCGTGAAACTATGTTAAAAAAGTGATTAATTTTACTTTTTAGCTGAACAACTTATTTTTTTTTTTTGTTTTTCGTTGGCTAATTGTGCTTTAATAGCGTTAGAATTGATTTTCAAATTGATTTTTGACTGAATAAATTGGAGCAAAAAAAAAAAAAACATAAAAATGTTTTGCGGTTAAATATTAAATTAAAATCATTTTTATATTTTTTTTATTAAATAAAAAATTTACACTTAATTTGAACTAGAAAAAAAATAAGTTAAGAATATTAAACAAGAAAAAAAAATTGATATAAAGTCCAACTTAAATGCTGCCCATTAAATTGAGCGTTTAACTACGGAGTAGTACTTAAAGTTACGTGTTCCAGGGTCAGATGGGTAATATCAGTGTAAAAAGATCAGTAAAATTTATCAAAATTCAAGACAGCGAGCGGACAACTCAAGCGACACAATTTTGGCATAAATTTTTCTTATTGTGACTGGCAAAGATTTCTTCTGTAAACGAAATTCGTGGCCCGCTTGCAGCCAGAGACTAAGACTTTAAAGTTAGAGACATTGCTAGTTCATGTCGAGGTTAGGTTGAGGTAGGTACGGATAGTACGACGAGTATTTGTCAATTGTATCGCTGGACCTAAAGCAATATACCGAAGTCTCCGAGACAATCGTGCAAAACCTTCGACATTTAATTTGGCCACATTTTGTACTCTGCTCGTTTAGATCCAAAGAAAACGGACAGAAAAAAAAAAAGTTGTTTACATTAAAAAAAAAACTTATTCCGACGACAACAACAACAACAACAATAACCACTACCATTTTCAGCAGTTGTTATTGATGTTGTTGGTGTGTTTTTTTTATTTTTGATAATTGCGCGAAAAGGTCAAGCGAGTAAAAATTTTGATTTCACTGTTAACCCAATTTTGTGTTATTACTGTTATTATTAAATTGTTTTTTTGTTTTTTTGTTTTTTTTTTTGCTTTTTGGGCTTTTTGAAGCGACCTCAACACCCTCAAAAAAAAAAAAAAATCACAACGGTAGCTGCTACTAACCTTTGTCTTTACTTCACAACACTTTTCACACTTAAATTTTCATATAATTTTTTTTTTTTGGGAAAATACTTTAAAAAAATAACAAAAAACAGAAAACAGAAAACTGTAATCAGATGAAGAAAAAAAATAAAAAAAAAAAACATTTATAAATACAATTTTCGCTGTCCATTTGACATTTTCCATGCAATTGGCAATTGTGTCTAGAGGCACGGCTTGGCAGACCTTGAAATATCCAAGTTGCAGTAGACAAAACAATGCCAGGCTTAAATTACAATAATAATAACAACAACAACATAAGAAAGAACAACTATAACAACAAGACGTAATGGCATACGGAACCAGATCTGAGGCTCGAGAGAACATAAACTTAAGTTAACTTAACTTGACTCCAGTGTCGGCAAGTGTCTTAAAGAACTGGCTAACACGCCCACCTAACGCCCACATGCACACTTCAATTGCCAAGAGGCAAGAGACCAAACAACAAGTTTCAATATTTATAAAAAAATAAAATAAAATAAAAATAAAATTAACAAAGATTGCTTATGGGCAGGTTTAAGAGAAGCCAAACAAACTTGACATCAAATTTTGCATTGAAATTAAATTTGCATTTGAATTGAATAAATTTATAAAATAATAAAAATAAAAATATAAAATTAAATATATATTGCAAATAATAAGCAAGAGTTGCGCATAATAATATAATATTATAAAATGCAATTATATTTATTTCTAAAGAAAGCAAGAAATTCGAATATGCTTTAAATATTTTTATTAATTTTTTTTTATTACAAAATATGACAATAAATTAAATTAATCCAAGAAAACAAGACAATTTAAGCCTTAATCTTAATAAAAAAAATCTTTCTATGAAATATATTTTTCTCAGCATTTTTCATTATCTGCCGAGCAAATACAATTACAACATAATTGAGCATAATATATTAAGAACTTTACTGTTAGCTGTCACTGGTTATCCTGTTCCTCAAGTCGTGCTTTATTTTACTCGTGTTTAGCAATATAAAGTCATACATTAATCATTTTTTTATTTGTTGCTTTTACTGTTGTTGTGCTGTCCACTTCATGTCGCGAAAACCGCAGAGCAATTAGCGCTAAAAAACTGAAACAATAAGATCACGAAAACTAAAAAAAAAAAAAAAAATTACAAGAAAAAAAAAAGAAAAACAGAAATGCTTGAAAACAGAGACAAAATTAGAAACAAACAAAATTCAAGACAAAAAACCTCTGCCATGGGAATTATGTCGTTTTCTCGACTTTTGTTCGCTCTCTATGAGTGTGTGTGTGTGTTTGTGTGTGTATGAGGTGTGTGTGAACCAGATGTGTGTTTGTTATTATTAGCACCAACGGTAACGATAATTTAAATCAAAATTTATGTGCTTATGTTGCAATGCAATGCGTTGCATCAAGCTAAAAATAATACATAAGAATTGCATAAAGTTAATAAAGCAAAGAGAGGCGGCTATACTCGTAGGTGTTTTGGCTACTGATATTAATACTTTATAGTATAAGTTCTTTTTCTTTTTTTTTTGTGGTAATTAAATTTAAGCGAAATCGTTAAAACGATTTGTTCAAGATATAAAATCATTTATAGCCATAAAAGCCAAAAAACAGCCAACCAAAAAAAAAAAAATAAAAAACCTCAAAAAAAAAAACTCAAAAAAAAATGCTGGGCGTAGCTAAAAGAAAAAGTAAAATACACGAGACACGAACTGCTGAGCTAAGGTGCAAAAGTTGCAAAGTGTATCTTAAACTCATCATCATATCATGTTCAACTTAGTTCAAGTTCAACGCCATTTCAAGGGCTTCATTTTGATATGAATCTCTTCACTTTTTAAGTACTTATAATCGCTTCTTCGCATATCATGCCCAACAATCTTAATTACGGGAATTTTCAAACCTTTGCCGGAAAAAAAAAAAAAATTAACCATCAGCAAACAATTAAAACTAATTTTTATAATAGAATTTATTTCAATTAAAAATCGTGCATCCTATTTCTAATATTAGAATTTCTTAAACATTTCTTTCAACTGTTTGTTTATCTCAACTTTTTTATCTGTTCAACATTGTTTTGAAATTCACTTTTTTTTTTTTTTTTAATTTTTTGTTTGTAGCTAACGCTAAAACTTATATAAATTTCTTTGTGTGAAATTTCATAATTTGAATTCTCTGGCAATGTGTTATGTTATTTTTTTACCACGCCTACCGCGAACATTAAATAAATCAATGTAAATTATTTACGAAATCTGTTGATTTTCATTTACAACAATAATAACAATAACAATAGCAACAACAATAACAGTAACAATAACATGCTTGACAATATGGAAATATTGAATTACTAATATTCAAATTTTTAGACACAAAAGGTTCAACAATAACAGTAACAATAACAACAACAATAACTACAGCAACAACAACTATAACAATAACAAAAACAACAGTAAGCGGTAACAAAAACAACTCTTGTCTGGCCTAACTCAAATGCCACAGTGACACACTAACTGGATGATTTCCAAGGCAGCAGCAGCAACAGACACAGCAACAACAACAACAACATATGCAACTGTGCCACGAAGTCAAAGAAAACTAAAATTATGCAACATTTGCAAAGTCGCCGACGCGGACAGCAGCTGCTGCTGCTGCTGATGTTGCTGTTGCTGCTGGCGGGCAGTGGAACAGCAACACTGGCAGTGGCAACAACAACGGGCTCTGTGACTGCGGCAGCAACAGTAACCTACTGGCAACAGTTGAATGCCTGCCACATTTGGGAAGCTGCAACCATTCGCCAAGCTATTTATGTTGCATTTACCCAAGATGTTTTTGAGATATGTCGCATTCAATTACTCTACTATTGTTGCTGCGGCTTTTTTGCAGTTGCTGCTTGTTGCTGTTGCATTGGTTTTTGGGCATGCCCTGAAAAGGCGTCACGGCATAGCAGACAATTATTTGGGAGCACAGATAAAGAACTTTAAGGTGCGCTTCAAGAGTCTCTCAAAAAATCACTTTTCATGCGGAAATGTGCAAAATGAGTGAATCGAGTTCGTTGCCTAAGTCTTTTGTTTTGCACAGCAGGTGAAAGGATCATACACCCGACGCGCTCTAAATACATGTCGATATATGTGTGTGTATGTGTATATGTGTGTGTGTGTGTGTGTGTCTGTGCTGGTTTCAATTTCGTTTCAAGACACACCCGAATTGAAAACTGTGGCGATCGCTGCAATTTGGCGCCATAATTCATATCGCATGGCGGGATATGAACATAGGAAATTTAGTTTACATTGAATCTGCAAAATATTCGTGCTAGCGAAAAATGCCATGGAAAAAATAAAAAATAAAATGATCAAATAGCCAAAATAGCCAAAATGGCTAAAGACAATTGCATAATAAACCTCCAGCGATATGTGATGCGATACAATGCGATGCGGTAGCTTTTATTGCTAATTTAATTGTTGCAATTTCAATGCAAGCGATGAGAAAATGTACGTGAATTTGACATGCTCCAGAGACGTTCGATAGTTCGCAAGCGAATGTTTTGTTTATGACGCTAGAGCTATGGCTAAGAGAGGTCACACATTAAAATATGCTTAACGCTTAATTATTATTTTAATTAAATAAATTTAATTACGACATTTTTATTATTAAAATTTATTATTAAAAATTTGCAAAATATTTTAAATATTTTTCCAATAAATTAAAACTATGAAAAATTAATTTTACTATATTAATTATTATTAATTATTATTTTAATTAAATAATCTTAATTATACCATTTTTTTATTAAAATAATTATTAAAAAATTTATAAAATTTTTTTTAAATGAATTAAAAATTAATACATTTATTTTTCCTATATATGCTTAACACTTAATTATTATTTTATTTAAATAAATTTAATTATAACAATATTAAAAAAAAAAATAACAAATTAAAAAACTTAATTTTCCTATAACAATTATTATTAATTATTAATTTTTTTTTATTAATATTAATTTTTACAAAATTTATAAAACTATTTAAAATATTTTTTCAATATATTAAAATTTAATACATTTATTTTTAATTAATATTTAAATTTAATTATAATAATTATAAATAATTTTTAGAAATATTTTAAATGTTTAAAAAATAAATGAAAAATAATAGATTTATTTTTATAATAATAGATTTATTTGAACAAATTATTAAATTAAATAAATTTAATTAACTTTTTTTTATTAAAATTAATTATTAAAAAATTAATAAAATTATTTAAAATATTTTTTCAATAAATAATAAATTAATACATTTATTTCTCCAATATGTGTTTAATAAATATTTTAATTAAATTAATTTAATTATAAATATTTTTTTATTAAAATTATTTATTTAATATTTTAAAAAATATTTCAAATACTTTTGCAATAAATGAATAATTAATACATTTATTTTTCTTTATAAAAGTCAAATTTCGATCATAATTCCGACGATGTAATTATTGAAAAACGCAATTTACTTGGAATTGGATTAAACGTAAATCAATATCGTCATGAATGAATCTTTCAATGGCAAGCGCATATAGTATATATATACTATATACATATGTACATATGAATATATATATAGGAACAACTTGGCCAATTTCTTTGCATCGATGGTTGCTGTAGATTTACGCAATTAGTTGGCCACCCAGACTGCCGCAAAAGACAAGCAACAAATTGCAGCAACTGGTCTGCAATGTTTTTTGAGGGGCAATTAAAATAATATTTTTACCATAGGAAGAAGAAGACAATGATAAAGGAATGATGAAGTGGGATGGAGGAGGAGGGGGAGGAAGTATACGCATATTTGTTGAAATTAATTAATTGCCACAAAATGACAACAGTGAAAAAAGAGACGATGAAAAAAAAACACAAAACAAAATAAAACAAAAGCAACGCAAATGGAAAAACTCAAAATGTAATTTTTCGCAATTTAAGTTGTTGTTGTTGCTGTTGTTGGTGTTGTTGTTGTTATTATTTGTTGCTTTTTTGCGTTTTGTTTGTGTTTTTAATTTTATTTGCGACGTCTGAGAAAAAGCAATGAAAGACGCGTTGCACATTTTGCTCTAATGAGCGACAATACGAGCTACCTCTACCTGTATATGAGCCTGATCTAGACAGCAAGTTTTGGAGGTCATCGCCGTCGCCAAGTTGTCCATCCAATTGAAGCAAATGTCTTGTTGCTGTTGTTGACGTTGTTGTTGTTGTAGTTGTTTGATTGCGAAATGAGTTTGGCTTCGTTTTTGGCTAAAATAAAAACGAAAATAAAATGCATTGAATTCACGTCAGTTGGCAGCCAAAAAGCCAAAGCTACACAAGTTGCACCAGTTTTAGCTCAGCTCAGCTTTGACTTGATACAGAAACCAAAAATTAAAAAAAAAAAATAAAATAAAAAAAAAAAACTAAAAAATAAAATAAAAATGTAATCGAAATCAGCCTCCGAAAACATTTGCTGCAATTCGTTGACGTCCAAGTCAAGTGAAGCAGCAAGTGGAGGCAGCAGCAACAAAACTTTGGCAATCTGGAAATCTCTGACTAAATCCACACTAGTTCCCCCCCCCCCCCCCCTATGTATGTATGTATGTATGTGTGTCCGTATGTTTTGTCGTATTGGGAGATTCTTTGGTTGCCCTGCATTTGTCTTTATGCTTCGCTTGGCCAGCAACTTGTGCTTTAAACTGCTTTACGTAGAGTTTCGAGTAGTTGTCGTTTTATGTTGTTATTGCGGTTGTTGTCGCTGTTGTTCTTGTGTTTTTTTTTATGGAGCAATTTGAAAACGTTGACTAGACGAAATATCACTAAAAAATTGAACTCGGCATATAAAAAAAAACTTAAGGAAGCGCGTGTATCCGCGGGGTGTCGTGTCTTAAAATACTTCAACGAATTGACACGACACCTGAATGTGTGCTGCATGTGCATGTGTATGTGTGTATAATTGTGTTTAACTGTTAAAATTTTAGTTTTATGTCTAAATTATATGATTTTTAGCACAATCATTATTTATAGTCTAGTAAAATATTGTCGGTTTTACCGTTATAAAGAGAACAATTTACTGTAAAAACGATAATTAAATGATACAAATAAAAGACAATTTCAATTAAATGTAGCACAAGGAAACTCTTTTGGTATTTTCATAGATATTTATAAATAAAAAAAAATTAAAAAAAAAACAATAAAAACAAGAAATTCCTTTTATACTATAAATTTCTTAACTTGTTTGCAGATATAAATAAGAAATTAATAAATATTATATATTATAGTAATTAAGTTCTTTTAGCAACTTTTATCAAGCTTAAAGCGAACTTTGATTTCTAGAGCAATTTTATTTTAATTACTTTGTATATATATTTCTCTTATATTTAATGAAACCCTACATTGTATTGGTTAAGACAATAATTAAGTTTCATTGAGAGATCCGCTTGGTAATACATATAATTGGTAACATATTGCACAACTGCCACAAGTGGCAGACACCTACATATATATATATATATATATATACTGTATATATTGCAAGACTCTTGACTCTATTATTCACAACAAGTAACAAAAACTGTCAAGATGCTAAATAATAAAAATCAAAATCAAATATGCAACAACAACAACAATAACAGCCACAACTATAATAATCATAATAATAATCCATAAATGATTGTCAGACTGTCGTAAGTGCAGTAGCAAACTTAAATGCCACGCCTCCTCTATATATGATATATATATATATATATATATCTGCACCATATACTTTTAAATGCATGTAGTACCATGTAAAGCCGATGACCTTCAGCCAGATAGTAAATAAATATGAATTTTTTTGCCATAGAAACTGGTTCTAATAGTTCTCTTGGACTTATGGAAGGTAATACTAGATATAGATACATATATCTAATATTAGATGCTTGTGGCTGAAAAAAAAAAAAAAAAACATGAATCGCATATCGAAAAGAAAATTAAATCAGAAATCAGAAATCAGAGACAACGACTTTTTTATTAGAAAGTTGTTTTAGTTCCGTCAGCGGTGTCCTTGAGCATATCGAAAGGTGACTGCGGGGGCTTTGGCCCCAAGATAAGATGCGCTATAGAATCTACAGCTATATCTCTCTCTCTCTCTCTCTCTCTTTCTATCTCTCTGTCCAGCAAATAAACAAATCAACAGCATAGCAGATGTTTGATATATGGTCAACGCTTTTACAAAAATCGTTTCTTTTAATTTTTTTTTTGTTGGTTTTTATTTTGTTTTATGCCCGCCCATTAAAACGGTTCAAAATTCGATTGAACCGGTTTATAGACTTGAATAATGATTTTTTGTACGAGCGTTGCTCTTAATGTTTCATCTTCTAATTGCTGTGTTTGAGTTTGAAAAACCCAAGTGGAAAATGCAAAATAGTCCTAAAATTTTAAATGTTTCAATTCATCAAAATCAAACTCCAAAAAAAAACAAAACAAAACATTTTTTTTTTTATGGTCAATTAAAAAAAAAAATAATGTTTGCCTTTCGCTCTTAGAACGCCGCCTGCTGGCTGCTGCTGTAGTTACTACTTTTGAAAGTTGAAATTTTGGCATTTTCGACAGTGAAGAGTAAAAAAAAAAAAAAAACCCATAGCCATATCTGCGTTAAATGACATATCAAGTATCTGCGCATCTGTCTTTGCTCTGATTTGATTATCTTTTGTTTTTTTTTTTACGCATTTTGCTAAATGTTATTAAAATTTACGAGCATTGCGAAAAGTCATTGCGACTGACCTTTTAGTTGAACTGCTGCAGTCGGATATCGCCAGAGGTGACCACAGTTGTTGATATGTGCTCACATCAGATCTGACAGATATCTGGAACTGCTGCAGTATACATACGTATATATGGCCTTGGATCTGTCAGATCAGTCAGATAATTTACAATTCGTGTCTCGATCTCAACTTTTGCCCTGCTCCATGTGTCATTTGCAGCAATGTAAGACAGTTGGATAAGTTATCCACAAGTTAAGACAGCTTGGATTGCTTGGACATTATGGATAGTCTGTAGCATAATGAGTTATGGATCGTCTTGCTAGTGTCTCTCAATGCCAATGACATGCAGTTCCTGGCATCGCATTTTACAACTAGGTCAAATCGCAAGACCCTCAATGACTTGCATAGTGAATGGATTGCAATTCTCTTTGCACTTTTTGTATGTGTTATACAGCAAAACAATTTCTGATCTCTAAAATTAAAATGCAAACTTCAACTTTGTGTCAAATGTCAGCACAAAACAAAAAAAAAATAAATAAAAACTATATATAAATATTATAGTTGATAGTGTTTAAATATATGAATAATTAGTGTTTTTTAAAGTTTAGCTATAAATTATTTACTTAATTTTATTTATTATTTTATAATCATATTTAAAATCATAATTTCATATTAAAAGATATTATAAGCTTATGTCACATCATAAATATTATATAGAAATGAAAGATGAAAAAAATATATAGAAATTGCTCAACAAAAGAGCAAAAACCAATTAAAAAAAATTTTGCATAAAAAAATTTTTTAAATAATTTATGCAAATGCAAAACTGGAATTAAAGCACAAGAAGCACAAGTGAAAAATTGAAACATGCAAAAAAAAAAATATCGAAAAAATAAAAATAAAAATCAGTTTAAATGAAACTAGTTTTTATTTTTTTTTTTAAGCAATCAGTTTAGTATAACATTTAATTGCTGATGATATGCGGTCAGCTGTCAGTTAAAGTCTGATCAATAAATTGTCTGTTTTTGACTTTACGTAAAAGTCGTTTGACTTACTTTGGAATATACTATATATGCTAAGTATTGACATATAAAATACAATTTTTAAAAAAATTAAATTTTAATTAAAAAAAAGTCAATGAATTCTTTATTAAATATGAAAAAAAGCTTTTAGTATTATGTATGCATTTTATGCAGTATTTTTATGCATTCGTATATCTGCATAAATTTTGCTCAAAATAAGTTAGAAAGACAAATAAATTATTTTTTTTTATACAATTTTATTTCTTAAAAGATTTTTTACATCATTTTTTTTTTTGTTTTATTTTGTTTTTTTTTTTACATTTTCATTGTATGACAAAACCTTTCACTGATAAACGTCAACAGCTAGAATGTCTATAAAATTTATAATACTTTTATAAACAATTAGCTGTAAGCTTTATCCTAAACTTAAAGTTCATACATAACAATGCTCCATTTGATGGTTGATTGGAAATAATTTACAAAAGGTTTCTTCTTCATATTGTTGTTGTTGTTGTTGTTGTTGTTGTTGTTGTTGTTCTTCCTTGGGAATTCTTAAGAGCTAACAGAGTGGCAGGGTTGAAGTTCTACGAGAACCTCTTGAAAATTAAATGGGGGAGCGCAGAGACCGTGTGAGAGTTTCTCTTCATCATCTTCATCTTCTTTGTTTTTGATTTTTAGGTTTTTTTTTTTCGTTATATTGTAGATTTTCTTCTCATTTTGATGGTAAGAATTGAAATAATATTGCTAAATTTAATTCGGCTTATATCAATGCTGGTTAAGTTTGGCTGCTGGCTCCAATTTGAATCCGTTACCGGTTCATTTACTTGTGGTAACCACTGTGATCGGCATAAACGCTGGCATCATGTCCAATGCTGCTCACGGGATAGTGGCTCACGGGATAGTGGCTGACGGCAACGGCGGGTGCGTGCTTCACAACAGAGTGCGAAACAACCGGCACCTTAACATAGACGGGATAGGGACGATCGACGGGCACATGAACAGGCACCTTCTGGACCTTCTCTACATAGACTGGGTATGGCTTCTCAACTGGCACGGGGTAGGGCTTTGGCACCTCAACGGGCACTGGACGATCGACGGGCACATGGATTGGGACCTTCTCGTGACGGATAACTTCGTAGGGCTGTGGTACTGGCACTGGCACCTTCACGTATTCCTTGACTGGTACGGCAACCTTCTTGATCACTTCATAGGGCTGTGGCACGGGCACCTTAACTTCAACGGGCACACGCTTCTCATGCACAACTGGATATGGGCGGTCAACATGCACGGGCACTGGAATACCCTTGGTGATTGTGATGGTCTTGTGGACATCAGCCTGTTTGCTGATCACATAGGGAGCGGGCACAGCATGAGATTGAACAGCAATTGCGGGTGCACTGTGTCCATAAGAAATACCAGGAGCACTATGTCCAACGGCAATGGCAGGTGCACTGTGTCCATAGCTGCTTATGCCATAACCATGTCCAGCGGAGAGAGAACCATGGCCAATGTGACCAATGTCTAGACCAGCATGGCCATAGCCATAGCCAAGATCAAGCAGACCGCGTTTGTCCAATTTCTTCTCTAATGGGACTTTCTCGGCGGCATCATTGCTGGCGCAGGCAGAGGCCACCAGCAGAGCGGCTAAGCAGAACTAAACGGAATAAGAAAAATAACATTTAAAATTTATAATTCCCAATGTATTCTAGTGTTATTATTACTAGATAATTCTTATATTTGTTTTCGTCATTTCAATTATTTGTTAACACTTCCAAAACTAGTTCTAGTGCAATGGCCTAATGTTTGATTATATATTGGTTGCCAAATGACGCGACAGTTAGTATTAGGTAATCAACAGATTAGAAAGTTATTTACAGATATGACAATTTTGGCTATGTTGTTGTTGGCGGCTATGCTATCGCTATCGCGCTTCATTTCGCTTTCAAATGTTCAAGTGAAATTTGTATGTGCTGCGCATGCGTAATTCAATGCAAAGTTTTATAGCACACTGATAGTGCGTTATGCCTGCTCCCACAACTGCGACGCATATTGACGACATGAAAAAATGTGTGCAGAGCAGCTGAAACGTCACGCATGCGCACAATGTTGACTTTTTCAATAATGCATTCAACCGTTAGTTGTTGCAATTTTAATTGATTATTTAGTTGGCTTAGTTTGATTACCGTTAAACGTGACTTGCCAACGATTAAATTATGATTGTTTATATACACATATATATATATATGCATATATAGATATAGAGAGTCGATGATTAGTCAGCTATTGATTTCTTCAAGTTGAAGTTTATCGTTTACCGTTTGCTATTGTCTGTATTTGTATATGTTTTGTTTTTAACTTTTGTCTAACATATTATGCAATTTACGGACAGGAAGTGAATGACAATCGGTCAAGCACCCATATTTCTTATATATATATATATTTACAGATAGTATCATGCAATATATAAATAAATCAATATTATTATTATTAATGTTGCACTATTAGAAGGTCGCTGTATAATGTTTCTTGGAACTAAAATATGTTATAAATTTTAATCTATGTGAGAAATGATTTCAATGCAATTTCAATGTGATTAATTATAATTCTTCAATATATTCTCTATATTTTCTATATTTCTCACATTTAAATATATAAAAAAAAACAATTTCTGAATTCTTCAACCGCAATATTTACACATAATTGATTTAAAAAAAAAAAATAAATAAATAAATATGGAATTGTTATTGTTACTTACGAATACTTTCATTGTGAAGTGTGAAGTGGGACTTGCCAAGGCTAAAATAAAAAAAAATTAAAATAATAGAAATTAATATTTTTGCAATCTTATTAAATTATATTTAGAAAAAATAAACATAAACACTTTGAACTATTTAATTTAATAAAAAACAATTTAAACACAAGAATTATTATTATTATTTTTTTTTTAACACAAAATTAAAATTAAATTTTTTGAATATTTTTCTTTTGCACAAAAATACGTTAAAAATAAACACAAGCTAAGAAAAAAAAAAACAAAATCACAAAAGTGTGTAACACTTACAAGCAACTTGGTAAAAAAATATAATATTGATATCAACTGTTTAAGGATTGTAGAATCACAGACGATTCCAAACCTTTG